>CM076577.1:516450826-516510906 GCA_034641835.2 Pinus albicaulis | reverse complement strand
CTGTCATCTGTTGATATTAAAATCTTAGATGAAGATAAATGCATCATTTTCTTGTGTTCTCTACCAAACTCGTGGGACAGTTTGGTTATTGCAATAGGTATAAATACAACTACCTTGAATTTTGATGACATTGTCTCAGCCTTGTTGTCGGAGGAAATGAGATGGATAAATATGGAGGGTTAGAATGGAGATGCCTTATCTGTATGAGGAAGGTCCTAGAACAGAAACACGAATAAGGTTTCTAGTGGGAGATCTAAATCTCCTGGAAAGTTTGTAAAGGTGTGCTAGAAATGTGGAAAGGAAGGGCACTACAAAAAGGACTGCAGATCTAAAGCTCCCGAGAAAGGAAAGGGATCTGATGATGCTCCTTCTGTAGAGGCAAAAAACACCTCGGATGAAGGTGGGGATGTGTATTTGGCTTCTTCTTCAAATACACATGTAGATCACGAGTCATGTTTGATTGACTCGGGTGCATCCTTTCACTTTACTCCCCATAGGGAGTGGTTCTGCGAGTATGAGAAATATGATGGCGGTGATGTATTCTTAGGTGATGATAGGAAGGCCAGAATTGTCGGACGTGGAAACGTCAAGCTGAAGCTACAAGGTGGAAGGATTAGAACATTCCTGGTATTCTGCACATTCCTACATTGGCCAGAAATCTGATTTCTGTAAGAAATATGGATGATGTAGATGTAAAAACAGTGTTTGAGAAAGATACCTGTAAGATGGTTCAGGGAGCACTGGTATTAATGTGAGGAGTTTGGATTGCAACTCTGTACAAGCTTCAGGGCAACACTGTTATTGATGGGTGCAATAGTTCTGTGGTTCCCGAAAGTGAAGCAGAAAGCAAAGCGGTCTCTAGAGAAAAGACCATGCTATGGCATCAAAGGCTTAGACATATTGGAGAGTAGGGCCTTCAGATACTACATGGAAATGGTATGGTAGAAGGTATGTCTAATATCTCTCTGGATTTCAATTTCTGTGAACATTTTGTATATGGGAAGTAGTGAGTTTTCCTTCTCGTGCTAAGAGGGCAAACAAGATATTAGAGCTTGTGCAAAGTGATGTGTTTGGACCTGCGTCAGTTCCATCACTGGGTAAGTCTGTGTATTATGTTTCATTCATATATTACTTCCCAAGGAATACATGGATATATTTCTTGAGGAAGAAATCTGAAGTCTTTGACAAATTTAAATAACTTAAGGCTCTGGTGGAAAACAATACAGAGAAGAAGATAAAGGTGTTGAGAACAGATAATGGTGGGGAGTTCTGCAAGAAGGAACTTGAAGAGTTCTGTAAGAAGTGTGGTATAGCATGGAAGAAGACTACTCCATAAACACCTTAGAAAAATGGATTTGCAGAAAGAATGAACAGAACGCTGATGGAAAAGGCAAGAAGCATGCTCAATGGTACCAGGTTAGGACAAGAATTATGGGCAGAGGTAGTGGAGACTGCATGTTACTTGGTTAACAAATCACCTTTATCAGTGTTGGAGGATAAGACTCCACATGAGGTATGGACAGGTAAGAAACCCTCTCTTTCACATCTGAGGGTATTTGGATGTGATGCATATGTACATGTTCCAAAGGAGAAAAGGACTAAGTTGGATAATAAATATGAAAGGTGCATCTTTATTGGGTATAAGGATGGTTTAAAGAGTTACAAGCTTTGGAACCTGGAAACAAGGAAGGTTGTGTACAACTGAGATGTGGTGTTTATAGAGGTGAAAGATTTTGTTAAACATGAATTCCTACCAAAGGAACCTGAGAAGATAGATTTTGAGCTAAAGGAGGATGAATCAAACTCTACAACAGAACAAGACTCAGAAGAGGAAGAGCCACAAACTCCAGTTGTGAGAAGATTAGTTTGGGAAATAAGACAACCAAAAAGGTATAGTCCATATGCTTTATGTTCAAATTTTTCTTTTTCTATAACTGATGATGATCCCAGAACCGTCAGGGAGGCAGTAGATTCAGAGGATGGAAAACTCTGGAAGGAGGCCATGGTTGCATGGGATATGGTGGAGTTGCCGGCTCGAAGGAAGCCCATCGGGAGAAAATGGGTGTTTAAGAAGAAGATGAATGTAGAAGGAAAGGTGGAGAAATACAAAGCTCGGTTGGTAGAAAAAGGTTATTCCCAGGTGCCAGAAATTGATTTTGGTGATATTTTTTCTCATGTTGTCAAAGTTACTTCTATTAGATTACTTTTAACTGTTGTTGCTACATTTTATTTTGGGGTAGAATAGATGGATGTGAAGACAAAATTTCTTCACGGGGATCTGGAAGAGGAGATCTACATGAAACAACCTAAAGGCTTTATGGTGAAGGGGAAGAAAGAACTAGTATGCAGGTTAAAGAAGTCTCTATATGGGTTAAAACAGTCACCAAAGATATGGTATCAGAAATTTGATACCTATATACGAGGACTTGGCTTCAGCAGAAGCAAGGAGGATCACTGTGTTTCTTTTAAATTAATTGGCGACCATGTTATTTATTTGGTATTGTATGTGGATGATATGTTGTTGATTGTAAATCACAAAGAAATTATCCAAGATTTGAAGACCCAACTATTCTCCAAATTCGACATGAAGGATCTTGGTGCTGCAAACTATATTTTGGGCATGGAAATTCAGAGAGATCAGGAAAAGAGGAAGCTCTGGTTAAAACAAAGGAAGTATGTCGAGACTATATTGCAGAGGTTCAATATGTAGGATAGTAAACCGGTGAATGTTTTGATTCCTCTAGGTGTAAAGTTGTCTGTTGAACAATGTCCCAAGACACAAGAAGAAGAGGAGGATATGTCTCGTGTTCCATATTCAAGTGCAGTGGGTAGCCTAATGTATGCAATGGTCTGTAATAGACCAAACATTTCACATGCAGTGGGAGTATTTAGCAGGTTTATGTCAAACCCAAGGAAGGAGCATTGGACAACAGTGAAGTGGGTTTTCAAATATTTGCGTGGCACTAGTGATTATGGCTTGTGCTACCAGGGAAGACTAGGATTGGAAGGAGTGTTGGAAATTCATGGTTTTTTTGATACAGACTGAGCTGGAGATCTGGACCAAAGAAGATCTACAAGTGGGTATGTGTTTAGCCTATTTGGAGGTGCAGTTAGGTGGATTAGTAAAAGACAGTCTGTAGTGGCTCTTTCAACTACAGAGGCAGAATACATGACAGCCACTCATGCAAGCAAGAAAGTAGTTTGGTTACAGAGATTGTTTTCAAGTATGGGGTTGGTGCAAAAATTTATAACGATAGACTGTGATATCCAAAGTGCAAATTTCCTTTCTAAGAACCCTGCTTATCATTCAAAGACAAAGCACATTGATGTTCAATATCACTTTGTGAGATATATGGTTGAGGCTAAAAGGGTGTTGCTGGTAAAGGTGGGCACTTTGAAGAATGTTGCAGATCCATTAATGAAGTCTGTGAGCACTTATAAGTTCTCTTGGTGTAGAGAAACAATGGGTGTTGCAAAGCTGGGCTAATCACTAAGTTCTCCTATGGCCCCCTACTGGAAGAAAACAATAAGTGGGAGAATGTTGGGTATGTGTTATATTCTTTCAACGACTAGTGGCACGTGGGGGGGTGATAGCACCCTATGTACGTTGCATGGGGCATAGCAGGGGGGTCTCAGGGGGGGCGATAGCCCTCTCTGTTTGGGGTCTAGGGTAGCGTCCCGGGAAAAAAATATTGGACCTTATTTTTCAGTGGGTGGACCCGCCCATGGTTTTGTGCATGGGTTTGCACATGGTTTTGGGGCATGATGGTTTTCTTCCCCTGGTATTTTATAGACCCGGTCAAGGGAACTACGGTTATGTTCTAATCTAGGGTTAATGGATTGGGGTTTATGTATGCTTCTGCATGTATCTATATGTTTTGTAACACTAAATGGAATATAATGAAAAATCAAGCTAGCCGTCCCAATTTGGGATCCAAGGGAAAATCTTGTGTTTATCTATTTTATGTTTTATGCTCTTACTATTTTTTATTTTATTTTTTAAATATTCGTTTGTAAATAATTTATGTACAAGGTTAAAACCTACATTATTATCGAAGAAAGTGAATCACCGAGGAAGGATATGGATGATTCTAAGGCAGTTGTTGTAGAAATTTGAATAATTTGCTGAATTATTCACCGAGATTATCCTGATTACACACTATTTAAGCTTCATGCATAATACATAACCTCTTCTACAATTGATTATCAATTTGCGTAAATAGAAGCAGTCGCATGCGCACATTAAAACATAATCAAGCACACATAGAACACAGTATGTAATGGGGAAAGCATACCGCTGAAAACCCAAAACTATCTGTATATTATAATGATAGAGAACATGTAAAAATACATAGCGCAAAGCTCTCATAGCTCTCGGCACTATCTCACATGCTACACACAAACTAGCACGGAAGATGAACAAGTCACAGGTTCAAATCTCCTCCACAAGTCTGCCTGCCTATACTGCGCAATCCAAGATGAATAATGATGAGATCCAAGTTCGAATCCCACTAGCTTGAACTGCGCAATCCTCATTGGAAATCTCAATCAACGTGTGTGCAAATCTCATGCACAGCCATAGTCACAACTGATAGTAGACTCACCCTTTCACCCAACTCTAACACTGGTCTCCACTGAACTGTCCATGCATTGCAGTTAACTAATGTGTTCTTTAGTTGATTTATGAGTTAATAATTAGTGAATTAATTAATAATTAATTCACACCACTCATCACTAGTGTATTTTTCAGTTAGACTAAATACAACTAGTTCAACTAAGTTAAACAGAACACAACTCCACCAACTGTCTCATCAACTCCACCAAACTCTGCCACATGAGTTCTAACTGAAGTCAACCATGCAATCGCTCAACTAACCCTTAGGAAAAGCGTATTTCCTTCTGTCAGCTGCATGTGCCACATCCAAGCATCAAACTGAAGTGCTCCAAGAGGATAATATAATGTTTATAGTCTAACAAACAGTCCTCCGCTACGCTGCCAAATCTCCAATCCCAGGAAATAATGAAGGATTCCCAAGTCCTTCATCTCAAACTCTCGTGCAAGATCCTCCTTGCATGAAAGTATCAACTGCTCATCGCCAGTCAAAATCAGATCATCTACATATAGTACAATGATCAACAGCTTCCCCTCCACCACAATCTGGTACAGGTTAGGATCCGCCTCACTCTTGGAGAATCCAAGCCCGGTGAAGTAGCTGTCTATCTGAGTGTACCAAACACGAGGTGCTTGCTTCAGCCCGTACAGTGCTCTCTTGAGTCGGCACACATGCGACTCACTGCTGAAGATCTCGAAACCTTCAGGCTGCTCTATGTACACCTCCTCCTCAATGACTCCGTTGAGGAACGCAGTCTTCACATCCATCTAATGGATGTGCCACCCCATCTGCGCTGAGAGAGCTAGGATCATCCGTATGGAAGAGTACCTTGCGACAGGTGCAAAGGTCTCCTCATAATCGATCCCCTCGATTTGCGAAAAGCCTCGGGCAACAAATCTTGCCTTGTACTTCTCCACACTCCCGTCAGCCGCCTGCTTCACTTTGTAGATCCATCTCGAACCCACCACTGATTTCCCCTCCGGCCTTGGGACAATCTCCCATGCAATGTTTCTGACAATCGAATCATACTCTTCCACCATGGCATCTACCCATGCGGGGTCCTCCACAGCTTCCTCGAAAGAGGATGGCTCTGTCACGACACATTTTCTCACAAGAGCCATGTATCCAGTGTACTGATCCGGTGACTGTCTCTGTCTGCGCTGTGCTGTAGGTGGTCCTACAATCTTCTCTGCATCTTGAGCCAGTCGCTCAGCTTCTGTAGTGCGCTTGCGCCCTCTGATGGTTGGCGCTGCATGAGTGGTTTCTTCCACTCCATGAACTTCCTCTTGTGGCTGATCCACATCCTGAAGCTCATCCTTAGGAACCAATAGCTCCTCATCTGCATGCAAGTGTGGCTCCCTCTCAAGCGAACATTGCATGGCTTTCTCCTCCTGAAATTTGATATCCCGTCGCACAACAGTCTTGCGACTGTCTGGCAAATACACACGATAGTTGTGGGGCGTATCAGTGTACCCCACAAATATCCCAACCTCTGTGGTCGGCTCCAGTTTCTTCCTGGCATCCTTCGTCACATGAATGTAAACAGGTTAACCAAAAATCCTCAAATGGGAAATATCGGGCCTCTTACTAGAAAACGCCTCCTCGGGTGTACTCATGCCAAGTATCCTGTGAGGACAACGGTTCTGCACATATACTGCAGTATTGCATGCCTCAGCCAGTGAATGGGCAGGCCCCAGTCATGCAACATCACCCATGCAGCACCCACGATCGTTCTGTTCTTCCACTCAGCCACCCCGTTCTGCTGTGGGTTATGGGGTGCGATGAGCTCTCTCCGAATCCCTTCTGCGCTGCAAAAGTCTTTGAATTTATCCGAGATGAATTCACCACCATTGTCGCACCTAAGAGCCTTCACATGCTTCCCCGATTCCTTCTCTACCAGCGCCTTGAATTCACAGAACTTTGAAAATGTCTCGCTCTTCTTCTGCATGAAGAAGATCCAGCACTTCCGAGAAAAATCATCAACAAAGATCACATAGTACCTGTGCTTTGCTGTCGAAGCTACTGAGAAAGGTCCACACACGTCTGTGTGGATTCTCTCAAGGATCGTCGTGGCGCGAATATCCTTCTCGTGAAAGGTGGCTTTCACAAATTTTCCCAAGGTACACCCCTTGCACTGATCTGACTGCGCAAGAGTGCCCTTAGGAAGCCCAGTAGAAATCTGCTGCATTATCTTCAAAGCTCCATGGTGAAGGTGGCCCAATCTCCGGTGCCACAGCTCGCCATCATCCCGGCTCACCACTCCTTCCGCCTTGCATGCCATTGCTGCGCAACCATCTACTTGCAACTGATAAAGGTTCTTGACTCGAACCCCTATCTTCCGGGTTTCTCCAGTTGTCTTACTGCGCAGGAAAGCCTTTCCCTCGCTGAAGACAACATCGTACCCCTTGTCTTCTAACATCGCCACAGAGATCAGATTCTTCTTCAATCCTGGAACATGCATCACTTCCTTCAATACGAAGGGTTTACCAGACTCCCTCTCAAAGGAAATGGTACCGATACCGGTCGCACTGTATCCACCATCATCGCCCATCTCGATGTGCACTCCAAGATCTTTCTCATCGAGATCTGAAAACAAATCCCGATCTCCAGTCATGTGAAAAGATGCACCACTGTCCAAGACACGACCATTGATAGAATCCTGATAGGCACGCCAACTCTTCAGAGGACCAAGGAGAGCCAAGCTCACCAATTCCTCATCATCTACAGTCACCCCCACACTTCCTAGCTCATCCCTGCATTGGATGAACTTCGTGAGATACTTGGGCATACTGTGACCTTTCTCCATCTTTATGTGTCTGAGTTTATCCTTGAGCGCCAACTTCCTCTGGTCGCTCTTGATTTGGCATAAATCTGTCAACGCTTTCCACATCAAGTATGGAGAATCTCTTCCATGCATGTTGGATACAATGTGATCCTTCACGCCCTCCAACAGAATCCTTCGACATTTTTCCATCTTCTTTTGCCAAGCCTCAACTTGAGCAGCATTAGTAGGCTTTGGGACCTCAGCTTCTATGAAATCCTTCAACCCGTTATCATCTAATATAGCCTCCATTATGTCCTTCCATGCAACATAATTCGAGCTTCCCTCAAGGGCATACTCCAGTCGCAATCCGTTGAAAGACATTTTGACTTCGACACCAAGAAAACTTCTACAAATTCAAATTCCAAATCCTGTTGCAAATTCGAATTCCACCAGCTCAAAACTCAACTGCTTCCGATCTGTGACAAAAAAGTATTTCTAGCACACAGATCGACTGTAGGGGAATTTATTGGATATATCACCTTTCAGAGAAAGTATGGATCCAGAGGCTACCTGGCCCGCTTACAGACTCTATCTACCAAAATAAATTGTAATCACTATAATAGATCCGATGATCAATTTCGCTCCAATACCATGTAGAAATTTGAATAATAGCTGAATTATTCACCGAGATTATCCTGATTACACACTATTTAATCTTCATGCATAATACATAATCTCTTCTACCATTGATCATCAATATGTGGAAATAGAAGCAGCCGCATGCGCACATTAAAACATAATCAAGCACACATATAACACAGTATGTAATGGGGAAAGCATACAGCTGAAAACCCCCAACTATCTGTATATTATAATGATAGAGAACATGTAACAATACATAGCACAAAGCTCCTCACAGCTCTCAACACTATCTCTCATGCTACACACAAACTAGCTCAGATATAGAACAAGTCACAAGTTCAAATCTCCTCCACAAGTCTGCCTGCCTCTACTGCGCAATCCAAGATGAATAATGATGAGATCCAAGTTCGAATCCCACTGGCTTGTACTATGCAATCCTCATTGGAAATCTCAATCAATGTGTGTGCAAATCTCATGCACAGCTATAGTCACAACTGATAGTAGACTCACCCTTTCACCCACCTCTAACACTGGTCTCCACTGAACTGTCCATGCATTGCAGTTAACTGATGTGTTCTTTAGTTGATTTATGAGTTAATAATTATTGAATTAATTAATAATTAATTCACACCACTCATCACTAGTGTATTTTCCAGTTAGACTAAATACAACTAGTTCAACTAAGTTAAACCGAACACAACTCCACCAACTGTCTCATCAACTCCACCAAACTCTGCCACATGAGTTCTAACTGAAGTCAACCATGCAATAGCTCAACTAACCCTTAGGAAAAGTGTATTTTCTTCTGTCAGCTGCATGTGCCACATCCAAGCATCAAACTGAAGTGCTCCAAGAGGATAAGATAATGTTTATAGTCTAAATATTATTAAGGGTTAATAATATTTGACTGTTCTATTTTTAGCCCGACAGTCTAAAAATAGATTCCACCCAATGTCTAAAAATAGAGGTCCATCTATTTTTACCAACTCGACCAATCATCCATAAATAGCATCCTGCAACTCATAGACCATGATCCATATGTCTAAAAATATACAGTCTAAAAATAGACTTTGCGCCAAAAATAGCCTGCGGGCCCACTTAGTGAAGGCGACTTCTTTTCACTAAGCTCCATCATCTTGTTGCATTTTCAACACTTCAGCCCACTGATTTTCCAAATCTGTACACTGAAATTAAGTGCTCCAAGAGAATAATTTGATGCTTATTGTCATATTATTATTAAGAGCTAATAATAATCGACACTTCTAGTTTTAGATCGACGATCTATAAATATACTTCGCCCAATATTCTAAAAATAGAATTTCAACTATTTTTCCAACTTGACCAACCATCCACAAATAGCATCTTGTAACTTCTGAAATATGATCACCATGTCTAAAAGTAGACTTGCGCCAAAAATAGCCTATGGGGCCACTTAGTGAAGGAAACTCTTTTCACTAAGCTCATCATCTTGTTGAATCTCAACACTACTTTACCATCCCTTTCCATCGGTCAGTGGAGCGGACCGGTCTTAGTCACTTTCAAAAACCCTTGGATCTGGGTTTGTCATCTGCCTCTGCCATTCCTTTTCCTGACTTTCACGGGTGTTTGGGATCTAATTTTCCCCGTGAACACTAATTTTTTGGGGGTTTGGAGGACATTCTCATCGGGGTAGGTGTTGAAGGTGCAAAGGCTGGTAGAACTTCCTGCGGCTCTAACATCTTGGTTGCTCCTTCCGAGGCTGCTCGGATATCAGGGTCGGAAACCTAGCTGGGTCTTGGGGTGTCAGCACCTTTGGGGTCAGAGGACTGAAATAGGTGGGATTGGGGCTTTGGAGGGGGCTTTGGAAGTTTCTCACTCGGAGGGTTGAGTCAGGGTTTTTTGGATTTTAAGGGAGGCATCAGTTTTAGTGAGGTTTGGCATCAAATAAATGAGATCTTGGGCATTTGTGAAGGCCTCAGTTCGGGTTGTGCTCGGGTGGGATCCAAGACCGGTGAGGAAAAGGTATTTCTAGTGGTCGGGCTGGGTCAATCCGAGAATGATGAAGGTCGATCTAAAGGAAATTCAACTGGAGGAGGTGCGTGGTCTTCGAAGTTTTCCATGAAAATGGATGAACACAAGGGAAACAAAAGGAAAAAGGGGAAGATGATCAAGGAGAGTTCAAAGTTTCCGAACTCAATTTTCATTGTGGATCTATAGTTGGAAGGTGTTATGGATGCCTCCAAACTAAATCTGGTGGGCAGGGCTAGAGGTAAGGTCTTCTCAGCAGATTACATATCAGATTGGATATAGAAAATTTGGGTGGAAGCACCAGAAGGTGGCGCAGAGGTCATTACTTTATCTAAATGATGGTTTATGGTGTTATTTAAAAAAATGAAACGTTAAAATGGGTATTAGCATGGAAATGGGGGTTTGTTATTGCAACCATTCTCTTCAAATGGTGTACACTCCTCTTTCATGCAAATAGGGAAAGAATGGATGAAATTCCAGTTTGGGTGCATTTGCTGGCATTACCCCAACACTTCTGGTTGTTAGAGGTTTTTCAGGCAATAGGAAAAAGTCTGGGGACTTTTCCGGATGTTGGCATGTCATTTTTGGAATCTAGAGAAAGGAATACTGCAATAATTTTAGTTAAATTGACACCCAGGGAAGGATTGATTGGGAAGGTAATAATGAATGCGTACGATCACAATATTGAGAAACCTATTGACTATGAGCATCTCCCCTTCCGCTGCCATAGATGTCACACCTTGGGTCACCTGGCTAGAGACTGTCCTCTAGGTCTCAAAAAATTCCATAAACAAAAGAAGGGCCCTTCACAGCATGACAGGTCTAGACAGGAGTTTATTCGTCTGGGAGGACAATCTGAAGTGGAGATTGGGGAGCATAGGATACCCATGTCTCAGCAGGGACATCCTCCGGTGGGGGAATTGGATCTGGATGCTACCATGGCTATGCAGATCACGTCGAAAGAAACACTTTCGGGGGGTAACATCGTTGCTCTAGAAAAAATGACACAGATCAAACTGGATGAGGAAGTGGTAGCGGAGGTGCCACGAAAAATCCCTGTTGATCCAACATCAGATTTAGCGAGTACTCACCATTTCCCCTCCTCTCCTATTTTAAACTATTTTGATCTATTGTTCAATCATTCAGATAAGCTTGGTCCCTCCAGACTCTTTTCTTTCCAATATATGTGTGTTAGAAATTTTTCTACAGCCATGGATAGTATTACTACGACCATACCCAACCTCTCGATTGACACTTTTCCCTACAATCTGAGACCAAGAGAAAAGAAATTGTTAGAGAAGGAACTATTTCGGGGGTTGGGGAAATCACCCTTTGTTGAGAAGGGGAAAAAAATCAAGGTTAGGAAGTCTAACCTATCAAAATCCCAACCCAATGCCATTATTGACATTGTGGATGACAGACAACTATCCCTACAAGGGGTGCTTAGAGCAGCGAAGTCCCCAGAACCTATTTCAAAATTATTGTGCTCTCTTTCAACTGCACGGGGTCAGTCAGTGAACCCAAAAAACTGGCATTTAAATGCCTTGTAAATATGAATCACTCAGATATCATCCTGCTCCATGAGACTTTGGGTTCTGGGATGTATATTTCTCTTTTTATTTCCTCTTTTCTCCCCAACTCGACCTTTATTCCCTCTGATGTGAGGCGTCGCTCTGGGGGGATGATGACTGGTCTCAAGAACAACTCGATCAATGTGGTCAAATGCTGGACTTTAGAGTGATTGATTGGGGTGGAGGCCTTCTCTATGGAACTAGGATAAACCTTCAACATATATGGCCCCTATGTGGAGAGGGCCTCTTTATGGAACTCATTGAAAAGGATTTATGAACTTCCCACAATTGATTGTGGGGGGGAATTTAAATTTCTCAGTGGACATAGTGGAAGCCTGGGGCCCTTCAGTGTATATTGACCCTCTAGCCGATGATTTCCTAAATTGGCTACAGGATGGGTGCTTATTTGACTCCTCGCTTACCAAAATGATGCCCACCTAGAGGAACAATAGGGTGGGTGAGGGTCATATCGCCAAGAGGTTGGATCGCTTTCTTCTAAGTGATGATTTTGCAAATAGTCCTATGGGTTTTTGTCAATGGGCTGGCTTAGGGGGGGTCTTTGATAATTCCCCCATTTTCTTATAGCTTAAAGGAAATTTTAGAAAACCTCCCACCCCCTTCAATTTTAATTCGGGTTGGCTCAAGGAGGAGGATTAAAACCAATTGGTGGCTAACCTTTGGAGACATATTTCGGCCGAGGAAGGACAATCTCATGCACCGAATTTTCTTGATAACTTAAAAATCATCAAAAAATCCACCATTAATTGGGCTAAAGAAAAGGCCCAGAAAGACTCTGGTTCTATTAACATCATCAATGAATCCCTGGGTGTCTTGTATAATGATGGAGAAAGGGGCTTTGTGGATGATGAGGCCCGAAACAGGATCGAAGAGATGGAAGCGAGAATAAGGAAAATTCTAAGGGATAGAGAAGAACTGCGGCATCTCCAGAGTCGGGCCATTTGGTTGAAGGTGGGGGATGAAAACAAAAAAATATTTCATAATTATGCTAAAGGACGAAAGAAATCCAATACCATCTATGAAATGGAGAACTCCGAGGGGCTCAAGGTGAATAGTTTCAAAGACACCTCTTCTATGGGAAGAAATAATTTCAAAAACCTTTATGAAGCTCAAAATTAGGTCAACATAAGGGAAGTTATTCAGGTGGCACAACTATTCCCCCGCTATGCAGATGAAGAAAGCAATAAATTTCTTTTAGCCCCAGTCGAAAAGAAGAAGATTGAACTCATTATTAAATCTATGCAAGCTGATAAAAGCCCTAGGCTAGATAGATGGACGGTGGAATTTTTCCAATATTTTTTTGAGCTTAGGGGGAATGTTATTACTATTTCAGTGGAGGAATCCCAATCACAAGGCCTCATCCATGATTCCATAAAGTCCACTTTTTTGGCTCTCATTCCTAAATGTGATGCCCCCACATCTTTCGATGACTTCCGTCCTATTTCCCTTTGTAACTGTATCTATAAAATTATTTCCAAAACAATTTCCAATTGCCTAAAGCCTATCGTTTCAAGCTCTATTTCAAGGGAACAATTTGGCTTCCTTAATGGCAAACAAATTTATAAAGTCATTGGGGTGGCTCAAGAGACCCTTCACAGTATTAAATTATCACGCAAAAAATGCATGGTTATCAAGATTGACCTTTCCAAATCATATGACAAGATTAATTGGCTCTATATGAGGCTATTATTAGCCCATTTTGGGTTCCACATTGTTTTATTAATTGGATTATGAGTTGTAACTGTATCTATAAAATTATTTCCATAAATTCATAATGGAAAACAAATTCAAAACAAATTCATAAAGTCATTGGGGTGGCTCAAGAGACCCTTCACAGTATTAAATTATCACGCAATAAATGCATGGTTATCAAGATTGACCTTTCCAAATCATATGACAAGATTAATTGGCTCTATATGAGGCTATTATTAGCCCATTTTGGGTTCCACATTGTTTTATTAATTGGATTATGAGTTGTAACTGTATCTATAAAATTATTTCCAAAACAATTTCCAATTGCCTAAAGCCTATCGTTTCAAGCTCTATTTCAAGGGAACAATTTGGCTTCCTTAATGGCAAACAAATTCATAAAGTCATTGGGGTGGCTCAAGAGACCCTTCACAGTATTAAATTATCACGCAAAAAATGCATGGTTATCAAGATTGACCTTTCCAAATCATATGACAAGATTAATTGGCTCTATATGAGGCTATTATTAGCCCATTTTGGGTTCCACATTGTTTTATTAATTGGATTATGAGTTGAATCACTAATATTTATTTTTTTGTTCTTATTAATGAGCAGCCTCTCAATTCTTTACACATCAAAGGGGATTAAGACAGGGCTGCCCTCTATCGTCCCTTCTGTTTCTTTTGGTGGTAGAAGGTCATAGTAAACTCATCCACCAGGCCAAACGTGAAGGAAATTTGGGGGGTATCGAAGTGGCTCCTAATCTTTTTGTTACACATCTTATTTTTGTGGATGACATATTATTATTCAGCAGAGGCAAAAAATGTGAGATCAGAACCTTAAAAAATATTTTGGACCTATTTATGAAGGCTACTAGACTCGAGATCAAAAACCAAAATTCCTCCCTATCATATGAAGTTATTTCGGAGGCCGACCTATTATGGACACTTCAACTAATCCCATTCCTACAGGCGCCATTGGATGCTAGCATCAAATATTTGGGGTTATTGCTAAAACTGGATGGAACTGTAAATAGAACTGGTTTTGGCTTGTATCTAAAATTGAGAAAAGAATTAATTCTTGGAGTCACAAGTGGCTCTCCAGAGCGAGGAGACTTGTTCTGATTAAATAGGTTTTACTTGCAATCCCGGTCTACTGGATTAGCCTAGCTTGGGTTCTTATCAGCATACTTAATAAAATCAGAAGTATATCTAGTAAATTCCTCTGGTCGGGTAAGGAGGATAAAAATTTTCTCCCTTGGGTAGCCTGGGACTCGATAACTAAACCCAAGGAGTTGGGGGGATGAGGCATCAAATAGTCAAATAATTTTTCTTTTGTGTTGGCTACAAATTCCATCTGGAGAATTACTTTGAAGAAAAATTTGTGGACCTCGGTCGTTAAAAGAAAATATATTGAACTGGTCCCTTTGGATGATTGGATTTAGACTCCGGTCAAAGAAATAAAGAGAGTCTTAAACATATGGAAGGCATCCATTAAGGTTTTCAACTTGATCGGCCACGGTCTGGCGTGGAATATTGGAAATGGGAAGAAATGCAAAATTGGACTGGACCCATGGGTGAGTTGCAATGGTAATTACTCCCTATCCGATGGGCTCATGGAAACTCTTATTCAAAAAGGCCTCAGCACTCTCGATCAAATTGAAAACCCTGGTAGAACCAATTTATGGATCCAAGCATGGAAATCGGTGGAGGAGGTTGGTCTGAATCCTAAGTGGGTCGAGGAATGGCAGGGCTACATTCAGGAGCTAGAAAATACCCAGGTTCGATGAAAATAATCTCATGATAGTCTTGTTTGGATACACTCAAAATCTGGTTCTTACTCCCCCAAGGCTGTATATGACCATCTAGTAGCGTCCACGAGATATAATGTCAGGCCAAGACTATTTTTTTTTTTTCTAGAACATCCTTTGCCGAAAAATGCTGACATGGGACACTCTTCAAAAACTATTTATCACAGGTATAGGGTGGTTTTGTCTCTAAAAAATGAGGAGGAATCCATTAATCACCTCTTCATTAACTTCCATTTCTCTAAGCAAGTGTGAATCTATACCCTATCCTTATGCAAGGTGGATTCATTGTGGGTAGGTATCACATGCAATATCGCATGGAATAACTAGTAGGAACAGTGCAAAGACCCAGATCACAGGTGCTTACCACTGATTATCTCTTGGGGCATTTGGATTTCAAGGAATAAATGTTTATTTAAATGCTCAGTCTCCTCCCCTGCTCTGGTGGCTGGTGAATTCGCTCCCATTTTCTTAATTTATTCTTCACCTTCAGGGGCGGGTCGCCCCAGACAGGTGTTATGTGAGATTATTACCCCGGGTGTTCCATGGGCCTATTTTGATGGATCGGATGCTCAGGGGCTCTATGGGGCTGGCATGATTGTTCATAAAAGTTCAAATATTTCCTTTGCAGCCTTGGTGGGACTGGGGTTGGGAAAAAAATAATTGTGGAGATTAAAACTCTAAAACTTATTCCATGTTAGATTCTTCACAAAGACATCACAACGATTCAGATATTTGGGGATTCTTTGAATGTCATAATTTGGTTTAAAAACTCTCAAAGATGTCAAAATTATTTACTGCTTCCCATTCTTGATGAGATTCTTTCACTAAAAGCTCGCTTTGCATGCATTTATGTTTTCCATATTTATAGGGATCAGAACTAGCAGGCTCACAACTTATCTAAAATCAGTCTTAGACAAACTCAGGGCTCATGGCTGATTGAAGAGAAGGATGGTTTGGAGGTCCGTGTGTTGGACACCAAACCATATTGATGGGGGTTTCCCCATCTTTTTCAGATGTTCATACACACTATGTTTTTTATTCTCTCCATCATTGCTATATATTCTAGAGGGGTTGTATATTTTTGTATTTTTTATTCCTTTTCTAAGACTATCAAAATTATATGTGGTGTTGCGTTTTTATTTTAAACTCATAAACCTATGTATAAAGACTTATTTTTATTTTTATTTTTCCCAACCTTTTAGAAGACCGGGTTTCGGATGGTTGCTACCATCGTTGTCACTGTCGGGTGTTTCTCCCAGATGGGAGACCTATTTTGGAGCTTTTCTAGCACATGGTTGATGCTCACTACCATTTAAGCATATTATCCGTCTTTCTAGTCCTTGAGTGTTTTTTCTATTTTCTAATAGTCGCACACTCTGGTGTTGGTTGGAAGATTCTCTTGCTCCAATTTGTGGGGTTAAGAACTTATTGAATGTTGGGACATATGCGATGTAACTTTTTGTTAACTCTAATAAAAAGTTCGTTTTTTTTCTCGAGAAAAAAAAAATAATTTAAATAATATTAATAATAATTAATAATTATTAATAACAATAATTATTTTAAAATCATTATTATAATAATAATACTTAATTAACATTATAACTAATTAGTAAAATAAATTAATATTATTATTAACAACAACAACAACAATAATAATAATAATAGTATTTTTATTATAATAATTATTTTTTGTATTATTATTATTACTGTTATATATTGAATATATTGTATGGATATTATTTTTATAACCATAGTTAATAATGTGGTTAGGTTTATAATATTAATAATTTTATGGGTATATCAATATTTTGTGTTAAAAATATCAATTTCTATGTTTATAAATCTCTTCTATTTTTAATATTGATCGCTTGGTTTTGTTGATCGCTTAGGGTTATAATATTTGTCCCTTGTATGTACTAATTTCTTGGGTTTATAATATTAATAATTCTTTGGGTTTCTAATTTAATCTCTTGGGTTTATAACATTAATAATCCCATGGATTTATTAGTCCCTTAATTTTAAAATATTAATTCTTAGGGTTAATTAATTCCTTAGGTTTTTAAGATTTATCCCTTGGATTTGTTAATCCCTTGCTTTTGGTTAATCACTAGGGTTTGTTAATCCCTTGGGTCTTTTATCCCTAGGGTTTATTAATTCCTTGGGTTTGTAATATTAATAATATTGTGTGTTTATCAATCTCTTGGGTTTAAAACATCAATCCTATGGATTTAAAATATTGATTTTTGAGTTTATAAATACCTTTTGTTTTTAATATTGATCGTTTAGGTTTGTTGATAGCTAAGCTTTATAATTTCTAACCCTTGAGTTTACCAATTTCTTGGGTTTGTAATATTAAACCCTTATGTTTATTAGTCCCTTGGGTTTTTAATATTGATTCCTTGAGTTTGTTAATCCTTTACGTTTATAATATTTAGCCCTTGGATTTATCAATTAATTGAGTTTATAATATTAAAAGTTGGGTTTATTAGTCACTTTGGTTTATAATATTAATAATTTTTTGGGTTTATAATTTAATCCATGCAATTTATTAATTCGTTAGATTTAAAATATTAATTAGTAGGAGTTATTAATATCTTGGGATCATTATTTAAAACATAGGAGATTAATAAATCCTAGGAATTAATAAATTTTTATATTTATTATATAAAAGTTTAAACCCTAAATTTCAAATTTCATAATATATTATTATAACTTATTGTATTTTCAGATTAATCACATCATTAAGATTAGGTGATTAATCCTAATGATGTGATTAATTTGAAATTTCTTTTATCTACATTATGGATCACAAAAGTCTTAGATCTAATCTATTGTAATATATATATATATATATATATATATATATATATATATAGATATATAATTTCCAAATAATAATATAATATATTTAAGTTTAATATATAGGTTACACTTAACTAATATTATTAATATACTCCAAATAAATATATAAAACATATTAACCATTAT
Organism: Pinus albicaulis; assembly: GCA_034641835.2. Classification (NCBI taxonomy): domain Eukaryota; kingdom Viridiplantae; phylum Streptophyta; class Pinopsida; order Pinales; family Pinaceae; genus Pinus; species Pinus albicaulis. The sequence continues at coordinate 516,492,804 of CM076577.1, read as the reverse complement.
ATTAATAAATATAATTATTAGATTTAATATATAATATAATATTGATAAATATATAGATATTAGATTTAATAATCCTTTAAACTTTTAATAATAATAATCATTTAAGTTTATTAAATTCTTGTATTTATATATTAATATGCTTAATAATATAATATGGTTAAATCAATATTAATTAAAATACTAATATTTATGTTATGAAAAAAATAAACTAATATTATAATAAATATAACACAAATAATTATACTATGTTTCGTTTTAATATATTATATATATTTAATATTTATAATATATAATAATATTATTATAATAATATAATATATTATAATTATTATATTATTATAATATAAATATCACTCTTCATAATCAATTAAAATCAAAATTATCAATCGGAACCCCTATAAGTATGTATTATTAATAATAACCATATCTTTATTATAATATTGTTTGAAATATAATTATTAATATAATATTATATAAATAATATAATATTAAAATAATAATCATATATGTAAAGCATTATTAAAAATTACAAATAGTTAATTTTTAATATTTACATTTACATTATACACTTAATAATTATTAATGTGATTGATATGATCATATTGGTATATATCAACTACATTTTTATCAGTATATATCAAGAGTATTAGTAAATGTGATTGTGCTAGTTATATAACATTATATATGCTATATGTTTTGATTATTTTACGAAATAAACATATAAATGTAGATATTTACATTTACAAACATGTATGACTACTCATATCTCCTATATTAAATTGTAATATAATTAGAAGATTATATAGTGAAATAGACATACACAAATTGTTAACACATTGAAGATGTCATGTATTATTATGGAAGATGAAGAATCACCAATCCATTTATTATACTTGCAGAAGGCATGATATATTTTAATGATTATAAGTCAAATTACTTTGACTTTAATTAAATCTAAAAAATACCATAACGTTTTTATAATGTTTCAAAAAAATTGGATTAAAATAATTTTTTGAAAAAAAAATTCAATTATTTAGAAAATGAAATTTCTTATTTTTATAGGTTCAAAACATTTACAATTTTTAAACTGTTTTTAATCAAATGGTAAAAAAAAAAAAATTAAAAAAAAAAAAAAAAATAAAAAATAAAATAAAATAAAAATTTGTATACAACCAAGTATCTAACAATTTAATTATTCAAAATGATATGATGGCTATAAGGATTTGAAGTTTTAATGTTTTGGTAAGCCATTTTTTTTTTTTTTTTATATGTATTAACCTATGACCAAATATTTTTCCCTTTATCTTGCATGCATTATTATGTGTGGAACGAGTAAATATGTGTTCCCTTCCTAATGAACCACGATATATTAACCTTCCTAATGAACAATGATATATTAACCCTTATGGTACGATATATTAACCCTTATTTTGCATGAGATTTGTTACCGAACTATGAACTAGTGAAAATTTACACCTTTTCTCTCGACTTAATCTCTTCATTCTTCATTAAGGATATATTGCAGCTGTTTAAATCAAACTAGTAAGAATTGAAAACCTGATGTACCATGACATATTTGTATTTCTACCATCTCTCAATAGTTAGGTTGATTTATCTGACAATGTATATATTAGTGGTTGTAGTTTTCAATGTCGGAATATCTCTCAGTCTTAGGGTTTATCAAACACACATAGATAGGTTTTATCAAACGAGCATAGATCCAACACAGATCTAACATAACCCGAGAGGGATCAAATTTATTTTGTTGCAAACTTCTTTTAGAGTGTAGAAAAGAATGTAAAATTTTGTACTATTTAAATTGCATTTTTGAATGTTATAACGATTATATAACATGTGTATAGTCATTTTATATTAATTCATGTTAAAATATTTTATTCATAAATCACATTGGATGTTTTATCTCTGTAAAATTATATTATTTCAGATAGACATAGAAATATTGTATTTATTACTAGAAGGGTAAAAGTGAAATATCAATAACTGAGTTAATTGTTTTATTAATATATTTTTAATTATTTATTTATATGGTTATTTTATTTTATTTTATTTTATTTTTTTTGGTCAATTACTTATATTATTCTTTTCGGGGAGTGACATACTTACACATGTCCCTCATACTAAATTGTAGAATGAGCCTCTTGGCTTAATAAAACTATAAGACATACGCACCAACCTATGTGTCATTGTTCTAGGTTGTTCGTTGTCTTACAAATTTACAATCTTATCAAATATTTTAGTTTAACACATTAGCGTTTTTATTTTTTACTAACTCTCATTTCTTGTATGTGGAGGTTAAATGGAGAAAAAAGACCGATATTGACCTTTGCTGAACATGGAAAAAACTCATGACAAAGGTCATTTTTATTCTTTAACTGGAAATTTTACCTCTAGTTTTAAAAAGAATTACAACCCTTGAGAACTAGGTGTTTTCATAGAGAAAAAACCCTAGTTTTCATTATCATAATCCTCCTCTATATGTTTTATTACTAGTATTTCCTTACTTAGGTTTTCAAAACTAGAAAACCTAACTCTTTAGGATTTTTGAAATAACCACACAATGATACGTGTATGGCCAAAGCGGCACTCAAAAAGACCCTGTAAATATTGACATTATTATTATATTAAAATTATTAATTTGTTTGGGGTTTCAATTATGATTCATGTAATGTTTAAAATGGCACAAATAAAGGATTCTAATTTAGTTTTCCCTTGAATTAAATTAGAAGAAAACTGTAATTCCACATCACATGACAGCTTGTATGAGTTAAACAAGTTAGGATTATTTAGTTGGTTAACTTAATTCAAGTTTAGTGTCAAACTAGATGCATGTAGAGTGTCTCCTACTTTTTATGAGCCCAATTTGAGTTTATTTTGAGTTGTAATTAGTGAACTCAGTTTATCTAAGTTAAATTTAGTCTAACTAGTTCTAACTAATGGAGGAACTAGAGAAAGGTCAAAGTGTGAAAATTAGATCTAATTCACATGCAATGGTTAATCAAATAACTAATAATTCACTCATAAATAACTCATGCATGTCGTTTCTGAGAAAGACCCAGTTGAGATTGGAGTTAAAGGAAGTGTAATATCAGTTGTATAATCATCCAATTGTACAGGTGGTGCATGGAGTCAGAGGAATAGCCTTGATACATATTTTGGAATCATTATTAGGGAATTTCCTTGTTAATAGGGCCTAATTATGCAAGAAAATTGTGCAAGGAAATAGGGATCCTTGTGGGAAAAAAATTGGTGAAGTATTAAACCGTGATTGCTTAGGAATCATTGAGAAAGATAGAGATAGTATAAATGTTTCTGAGCTTGGAGAAAATCATTGTAATATTCTCATATTCTTTGGATTATGAAATATATAGATAACACGATTTTTAGCTGAGGATTTCCCCAAATAAATACTTGTGTTATGCGATTGAAAGTCTTCCTCTTTCTTGTTCATGTGATTATGCTATTGTAATCGGTTTCCGCAATGTGTAGAGTATATTCAAGTATTTTGTTTTAGAATATTACAAGATCAGTTGAATCTACATGGATTTTATACATGGTATCAGAGCGGGAATCACTCTAGAAGATAAGAATACGAGTTTTTTTCTGTGTAGATGAATCGAATTTGCAGATCTACTTTTCCGAGCTAGCAACAGGATTAGGAAGTATTTCTCTGGATTTAGACTCGAATATTCCCTTGAGGGTAGTTCGAATGACATAGAATGGAGAGAAATGATGGAGTTAGTGTTGGAATACAATGGGATGAAGGAATTGAGACAATGATACTCCTAATATTGTAGCAATAGATGCTCAAGATATCGTGGAATGGAAGAAGAAGGTAGGAAAGGCAAGAAGGAATTTGTTGGAAGGTGTTTGAGATCATACTGTCTCGAACCTCCATGGAAAGGAAAATCCATATGATATGTGGAATTCCTTAAAAAAAAAATTCATAAACATAATGATCACATGAAGATGGCTCTGAAGGACAAGCTCAAAAAACATCAAGACGAAGGAGGTGCAAAAATACCAAACTACTTGACCAAGTTCACCCAATGTCTGGATGAGCTTGAAAGTATCGGTGTTGCCATTGTTGAGGATGATCTGGTGAGCCTAGCACTTATATTCCTTCCCAAGAGCTGGCATAACTACCAGGAATCAGTAAATGGGAGGGAGAAGCTACTACAGTGGGAGTGATTGTGGTCCAACTTAGTGTAGGAAGATATTACAAGAAACACCAGAGACAAGACCTATTCCAAAGAAGAAGAATTTTCATTAGTTAGTAAAGGAAATAAATCCAAGGGAAATATGTCCCAAGGAAAAGAGGGAAAGAATAAAGAATTATCCAACATCAAGTGTTTTCACTATCATGTGTTTGGGAACTATGCCACGAAATGTCCATAGAAGAAGGAAAGTAAGAAGGAGCTTCCAGTAGTAGCAGCAGGTGAATATTTAGATTCACAATTCAAACTTGATTTCACTCTCATCGCATGCATGGAAATAACTATAATGGGATGCATGTGGTATCTCGACAATGGTGCCTTGTTCCATATGATGAGGAATAGTGATATATACAGTGAATTGGAGGAGAATGACCTCAAGCAGAACATTGATTTTGGAGATGACAGAACGTATAGCATGACCGGTATCAATACAATTAATTTTTAGGAGTCTGGCTCCCCTCTCATAATCACATATGTGTTGTTTATTCCAGGACTAAGGAAGAATCTTGTTACATTTCAGTATTAGAAAACCATAGCTACGATGTGATATTTATCAAAGGAATTTTTTTTCTTAGTCACATAGCCACGGGACAAGTGAAGAATATCAAGGTTCGATTAAAGAACCTCTAAAAATTAGATATAGCACGTTTTTCCACCTTGAGCACGTCGTAAAGTAGAGAAGGTGGAGAACCAAGACATCAGTGAGTTATGGCATAGGATATTGGGCCATATACACCACGGATCTTTAAAGATCATGCAGAAAAACTCTACAAGACTTCCCAAGGGTGCACTTGAGTAGTGTGATACATGCAAAGGGTGTACATTGGAGTAGTACACCAAAGCCACATTTCATGATAAGGATAACTAGGTGAAAGGAATCCTTGAAAGAGTTCACTGATATGTGTGTGGACCATTCTCGATAGCCTCCATGGCCAAGCATAGGTATTATGTGATTTTGTAGATGATTTTCCACGCAAGTTTTGTATTTTCTTCATGTAGAAGAAATATAAGGTGTTCTCATAATTTTCTGAGTTTAAATAACTTGTCGATAAAGACATAGGATATAAGGTGAAGGCTCTCAGGAGTGAAAATGGTGGATAATATTTGAATAAATTCAAGAAATTTTATGCATCAGAAGACATTCGACAAGAGTTGATAACATCTCATAATCCACAGCAGAATGGGGTTCCAAAAAGGAAGAAAAAAAGCATTGTGGGAGTTGTACGGACGATGTTACATGATCAGGGCATATCATTGCACTTGTGGGAAGAAGCATGAAACATAATTGTGCATGTGTAGAAAAAACGTCCTCATTGAATCCTCAGGATGAGTACACCAAAAGAATCCTTTTCTAGTAAGAAGCCAAATGTGGCTCACTTTAGAATTTTTGGTTCATCATTTTACTGTCATGTTACCAAATATGCACAAAAAAATAAAGAACCAACAACCAAGTTGGGAATATTTTTGGGGTACATTGATACACCTCACAACTGTCGGGTGTACTTGCCATCTCACATGATGAAATTGGTCTGTAGAGGTGTGAAATTAGGTGAAGTAAATACCATGCGAATTCCCCTTCATAGGGAGCTTTATATGCATGCAGTTGAGGAGTTCTTAGCTCCAAAATAAGAAAATAAATATGCAGAGTAGCCACAAGAAGAGGAAGAGAGAACGGAAGAACCCACTCAAAAAAATACATCCATAGAAGGAAGGAAGCACACTGGAGAGGCTGAATGAGGGAGCACCAGCATCACAGTGCAGGAAGAGAGGTTCCCCAAATTAATACACTAGCTACATGGCTCTTATGAGCAAGAGTGTAAAAAGCGAGCCATCCTCATTCGAATAAGTAATGTAGCAACAAATATGGGTTGATGCCATGGTTGAGAAGTATGACTCCATTATCAGAAATAGTTCATGGGAAGTTTTCCCAGGACTAGAGGACAAGTCAACTGTAGATCTAGGTGGATATACAAGGTGAAGCATGTAGCAGATGGGAGTGTGGAGAAACAAAAGGCCAAATTTGTGGCCAAAGGGTTCTCTCAGGTAAAGGGAGTAGATTATGAGGAGACCTTTTCTCCAGTAGCAAGGTACTCTTCCATCAGATCTATTCTTGTACTTTTAGTGTACATGGGATGGAAGATACATCATATGGATATAATGAAAACCTTCCTCGACAGAGTCATTTAGGAAGAGGTGTACTTTGAGCAGTCAAAAGAATTTGAGACCTTCGACATAGAGTCACATGTGTGTAGACTCAAGCAATCATTGAATGGACTGAAACAAGCACCTTGTGCTTGGTACACTAGGATCGAATACTATTTCACCGAGTTGGGTTTCACCAAAAGTGAAGAAGATGTAAACCTTTAACATATTTTGGTAGAAGGTAAATTATTGATTATATAGTACTATATGTTGATGATTTGATTCTAACAAGTGAAGATAAGTTGATAAATTCTTGCAAAGAGGATCTTGCAAGAGAATTTGAGATGAAATACATGAGGCTCTTGCATTATTTCCTTGGTTTGGAAATTTGGAAAAGAGATGGGGAATTGTTTATCTCTCAAGGAAAGTATGTCAATGAGATACTAAACCAGTTTCACATGGAGAGCAGAAAACCCATGGAGACTCCTTTAGTATGGAATTGGAGGAAAGCATATGCTTTCAAATGAAGTCGTTGAAGCTACCATTTATAGGTAGCTTGTGGGTTCACTCATGTACTTGGTGAACACACAAACATACATATGTTATATGGTTAACCAACTTAGTCAAGCTATGGTTAAGACAAATAAGCTCTATTTGAAGGAATCCAAACATGTGTTTAGATACCTTAGAAGCGCCACTTAGTTTGGTATTTGGTACAAATGAGTAGAGGGAGTGAAGCTTCAAGGCTTCACAAATGCATATTGGGCAGTGATTCCTCCATCAGGAAGAGCACATCAAGGGGCACCTTCATTATTGGGTCAGTAGCATTTTCTTGGTACAACACGAAGTAGAGATCAGTTGCACTCAATTCGACAGATGAAGAGTACGTGGCTACTAGTCAAGAAAATTATGTGGCTATCTAGATGAGGAAGATCGTTTCTGGGTTGTTTGGCCAATAGATGGATCTGACGGTGATTTATTGTGATAACCAAAGTTACATCGAACTCTCGGTTAATCTAGTTTTTCATAAAAGGTCCAAGCATATCAAAATCTGGTATCACCATGTCATATATTATGTCCAGAGAAATATTATTCTATTATATTACATTCCTACAGAGGAGCAGGATGAAAACATCTTGACGAAGGCACTTTCAAGAGGAAAATTTGAGTTCCATAGAGGTAGGATCAGGGTATCAGACAATCCTTTTCTTGCTGAGAGGGAGTGTTGAAAATGGCACCAAGAAAGACTTCTAATTTAATTTTCCCTTGAATTTCATTAGAATAAAATTGTAATTCCGCATCACATGACAACTTGTATGAGTTAACTAAGTTAGGAGGTTCAGTTAATTCGAGTTGAAGTTCAAACTAGAGGCATGTAGATTGTTTGCTACTTTTTAGGAGCCCCATTTGAATTTATTTTGAGTTGTAATTAATCAACTCATATTATTTGAGTTAAATTCAGTTTCAGTAGTTCTAACTGATGGAAGAAATGGAAAAAGGTCAAAGTGTGAAAATTAGATTTAATTCACATGCAATGATCAATCAAATAACTGATAATTCACTCATAAACTCTACAAGGGAAAGACCCTCTAGCGGATGTTTTTGAGGAACCCCTTATAAAGATAACCTAGATATCTGTTTGTAGCGGAGGTTTCTATAGGAGGTTGGTGGGTGGAGTTTTTTGCATATTTTTTTTGTCCAGTGCGTTTCTCATCCTACACCACACCGGTGCGTTCAACTAAAAAAGCACCAGTGCATACTACAAATTGGCACACCGATACACCATGCTCTCTGTACAGAACCTCCTAGTGTGTATAATTGCACTACACAGATTCAACCCTGGTGCATCATAAAAACTCTCACTAAACTGAAACATCCCTAGTGCACTTGGAAGAAACCGCCCGGTGCACCTCAAAAACCCGTGCACCCGAACAAGGTTAAATAAAAAAAATTACGGCCAAAAAATCTGCATTTTCACTTATTCAGTGCTCTAGAGCTCTCAATAGTTGTTGTGAATTTCCCTTGTGTGAGGTTCCCTGGCATTGGTGCTCCCATTGCATGCAATGCTATCGTCCATTTCCCACCATCTCAATTTCGAATTTTGGAAAATGGTGGAAAATTTTAGTTTTGCAAATTATTTAGTAACTATGCCTCCTCAACGCCCAAATGTACAGTTATTTTACTTGTTTCTCCATAATTAAACTTTTTAGTGGATTAGATTTCTAAAAAAAGTTAAAATTTACCCTTTTAAAAAAAAAATTCCCACACGGTGTGTTCGAACTGTTCGACTTGCATTCGTTTGCGGTGTTGCCTATAAATTTATAGGCCTCACCATGACCGATGCTGATGGTAACCTCATGAGTTCAAGTATGGTACCGAAACGGTGCACTGTGTTTTAAAAAAAAATACATAAATGGTGGTGTGGTCGATTAACCAGTCGCACCGTTGACTATGTCCAAGTTCAGGAGGGTGGTGCACTGACCAAACTATGCGCCCCAGGGTAGATAGTTTTTTTAGAGCACCGCCCTCCAGATACTGGTACATAGTCAACATTTTGGTCATGTAAATGACTGCATCGTTGACCATGTGTTCATTTCAGGAGGGCGGTGCACTAACTAAACTATATGCCCCGAGGCACATAGTTTGGTCAGTGCGCCGACCTCTCAATAATTGTACATAGTTAATGGTGTGGTCGGTTAAACCACTGGAACATTGACCATGTAATGATGCCAAGAGGTTGGTGTGCTAACGAAACTTTCCGCACTGAGGTGAGTAGTTTGGTCAGCACAAAACCCTCCCAAACTTTGTACATAGTCAACGATATGATTGGTTAAATGAGTGCATCGTTGACCATTAACTAATGTTTGGTAGTACGTTGACATAATTATTCGCCATGAAATGGATAGTTTCATCAACACACCACAGAAGAAAGTACATTTCATGTTTTTCGGTGCGCTGAAAATTTCCAGGCGCACCATGGATGGTGCGCAATAAAAACAGATGCACCGGTACTGGTGCATGACTGTTTTTTTTCAGAAAAAATAAAATTAAATAAATATATATATATATATATATATATATATATATATATATATATATATATATATATATATATATTTAACATAAAAATTGTATTTAATATGTGAATCATTCAGCGACGCCAAAGGAGAGAAGGGAGGGAACATCATGAACATATGGTAGACTATTATAACGTGGTTCGCGTGTGGGAGTGTTACACAGCATTGTGTCACCGTCCCTGCAATCCCTCGTCCCATACATTGGAGGACTATTCCCGTGACCTGTGAATAGTAAAATTTCCTGAAAACACCTTCATGGTATCCTTCTGCATAAGGGAAAGAATTATCCTGAAGAACATTTCCTTTGGAAAACCCTAGAAACCCATGTTTTGGAATTGGCGCGAGTAGCCAGTTCATCCCTCGCGCCAATGGGGAAAATGCACACTAGTGGGCACGCCAACTAGCACTCTGTCCCTATGTTTCACTTGCACCAAGCCTATTAAGGAATTTTTTTTAACAATAGAAGGTGGAAGTTTGATTCTAACAACTCCAGAACGGATCACCAAAATGAGGTTGGGTTGTTTGCCTTCGGATCTCCCAGATTAGGAAGTGGTTTTCCACCTCTCATGGAACCTTCCTAAGAGATAGGACTCTCCCCCATGCTTATAGGGAGCCTAACCTCTCTTTATCCCTCTATAAAAGCGTGCCCTCTCCATTTGCTAGCTAGCTGAACATTTGGGAAGAAAACTATAACTGAGCGATTATTGAAAGCAGAGCTAAGGAGATCCCCGTAAGAGAGAGAGTCTTGTCTAAATTCCTAACGAGCTTTGTGAGACATGCTCCACTGGAAGCCCTGCCAATGGAAGAACGCGATGTCGGAACTCGGTTGTAATATTTCTTTCACATTTTAATATAAGATCGACTACGTTATCGGTTCCATTTTTGTATTTCTTATCTATGTAATGCAATTTAGTTCAATCCTTTCTGACTGATTGATAGTTACATGTTTGAATTATTACGTTGTATGTCGTCATTTCTTCTTTGCATGTGTACAGGTGTTCGAACGCGGTGAGTAGAAGGATTGTGATCTATCAAGCTAGGAATGGGAAGAAACGCTTCTTCTTCGACAATAGCAGCGTAGGGCTGAAGGTAGGCTATCTATCGTAGCTTTATCTTTTGTAACTAGGAATCAGTATCGTAGTGTGTCTTATTTTCTGCTAGACCCACTCTAGGGCTAGTGGCATTGCCTCTGTCCACAAAGGGGATTTACCTCTCCAACAAATTGGTGACTCCACTAAGGATCACTAGGAGTTGGTCCTTCCTCCATTGGTTTTTTTTTTGCTTTTCATTTTATTATTCTGATTTTTTGGTTCACCTTCCTTGGTGTTAAACCCTTGTTCAACCCCCAGAAGACCATATCTAGTCTCTGTTTGTTCATTTTCATAAATTTCTAAGGTAAACTTGATTGGCGCGGTTATACCTCTGACAGTCGTGCCAACTGGCGCTACTTGCTAGTTAGGCACCTGTGCCATCCCCTGTTTGGAAAAGATTACAGCCAAACAAGTGAGCCAACCTTGCTTGGTTTTAGGGTTTGCCTATTCTTGAGCTCTCTGAGCTTGAATTTGGGTCCTGGTTCATTTTTCCTGATTTATTGAGTGCTTTGAAGTCATTTTTTACCCAGTTTAGCCCTTGTCCTCTGGTTTTTTGCCCTTTTCTATCAGTTTTTCATTTTAGCCCTAGGGCTTCTAAGTGCTTCAGTGTGCTGAGCCTCCCGTGGGAGTTTTGGGTCTTTGCTTTCCCGATCAACTTTTTTTTTTATTCTTTGCATTCATCTTGCTGAATCCCATTGAATCATTGTGTTTATTGAGTGATTGTTCTCTCTTTCGTTCAATTTCGCTTTGCGTTGCTCCAAGCCTAGATCACATGGTTTGTTTGAGTCTCTTTCGAGATTTTTCTTCGTTTTGAGGGATTTCGTCATTGGTTTAAGTCTTGATTGCATTTGTTTGAGTTGAGTGAACTTGTTCGGTTTCGGCTCTCTCTTTATCATTCTCAAATTAATGTTTTCATTAGTTTTTCATTTATTTAGTGCATTTGCTCTAATATATTGAAAAATACAAAAAAATGTTTGCATTTTTTATCGACATTGTGGAAATTGAAAACTTTTTTGCATTACTAGCATTGAATAATTCTAGAGGAAAGTTTTCTAGTTTAATTAGCTTGCATTGAAAATAGTAGTGGATGTTTTTGTGTGTTCATTTTTCTGTCATTTGAAAGCTCTGAACTCTCCTATCTATAGATAGCTCTTCATTGAAAAAAATGATATTTTGTGGCATGTAGTTTTCATCTAGAGGTTTTATGAGATCCAAAATTCGATAGGGCCTTGAAATCGAAATGTAAATTGAAGATCAACTTTAAAATTTACTGAATTAACCTAAGGAAACATTGAAACTTAACAAAACATCTAGTAGTCTAAGGTAGAGACATGTTCCAGCGTTTTTACGCCTAGTAGTTGTTGCTCGCCATATAGCTTTAGACAACGCTAGTACAGACTTGTGCTCCCCATACCATCACGTATATAAAGGGAGACCCCACTAGGTGGCAAATCTTTTATCCATAGGAAGCTGATTCTGCCGCCTTTTACCCGTGATACACCGGACACAACACTTAGGGAGATTACCTGCACATATGTTAAGTCCTTGGTTGATTTCTCTTTCATTTTTACCAAGGTGTATATGGCACTTCACAGATATCTGGTACACCCATTTACCTAGATTACCAAAGCAGTCACTTTGATCTTTACTGACTCCCAAAATTTGAAAAGATCATCAAGCGCTTGTCCTTTCACGCTTGTTTCCAAACTGAAAGTGATAGAGTCATCTTTTACTCATTTGTAGACTCTTAAAACATGAAATGGTAAAATTTCCAGTTTCAATGTGGTAAAATTAATCACCTACGATCATACGCCCATTTAGAGATTTATTTTTTCGGCCTGTTGTTGTTTGCCTTGGTTTTTTCCCGTGTGTCTTTGTTTTTTATCTCTCCCTCTTTTTGCTATAGTCATAGTGGCAGAACCATCAGTTTCATCTACTGGTAGTCCTTATACAGACAATTCATCAGAGGTCTCTGAGTCCTCTGCTGAGCATCAGCAGCCTGTTGTATCCGAGTTTCCCGACAGGGGACCGGTTATATATGAACTTCCCTTTGGAGGACCAGTTGAATTCAATTGGCCCTTGTCCAACGCTTGGTTTTGATTTGGAGTAGAGGAACACTTCCCTCCTCTTACATTAGGATCACCCATTTTGGCTGGTGTCATACCTCCTAGTCCCCGTCATCTTTTAGAAGACCTTACGGCAGGGTCAGATATGCACTCATCCAGCCCTACTCCTAGTGAGGGAATTCCTTATTCTGGTGAAGACTACCAGCTTTTTCCCCAAGACATCCCCAAACCTTCTGTTATGTCTTCACCTGGTCCATCGCTCCCAGCTGAATATAGGTCTTTAAGTCAAGTCATGGCCGTTATTTCCTCTATGGGAATATCGACTCCATCCATGAATCCGACCATTCCCTAGTTAGGGATGTCGCCATTGACACCTCTCATGGCATCCCCTTTTGTCACATTGGCACCTATTAGACCTATTGTCTGCATGGCTACGTTTGCGCCTGTTGTCACTACTCAGTCAACTAAGACCTTGTCAGTTCCTGAAGACGTTTACATGGCTTCTTCCATTCCAAAGAACATTTCTCCCGAGGAGTATCAGATGTCTTTACAGTCATCGATCTCCGAGGTTGGTCAGTCCTCTCAGGATCTTAATCATCCTTACTTTTCCCATTATGGATTGGATGTTGCCCCAATATACGTATTTCCATATCAATATGATGAGCAAGGCAACCCCCTTCGTTTTTCGGCTCCTCAGGCTTATCAGTATATTAACGGTTTTTTATCTACCCAACCTGTGCAACCTTCTAATGAACAAGGGAAACCCTTACAGGGACAACCTTTGTTTCAGCAAGGATATGCTTCTGGCCCACAAGGAAAACCCTTCCAGAGACAGCCTTCGGCCCAGCCAGGGTATGCATACGACCCGCAAGGACAACCCTTAGAGGGACATCCTTTGGTCAAGCAGGGATTATTGTATGGCCCGCAAGGGCAGTCTTACAATCCTCAAGGTCAACCTCTGTAACCTCACCCTATGGTCCAACTAGGGCAACCTCAAGGACCGGGAGGGCAACTGAGGTATCAACCTGGATCTCCATACAGTTTTGGGGGGAAAACCCATTCGTCTCAGCTTTTGGTGCAACCTCAACAGCCTCATTTTCCAATTGGTCAAAATTTTGCACAGCCAGGGCCATCTTATGGTCATGTCCTAGGTCAACCTGTTTATCAAGCACAAGCTGGCCTTCTCCTGCCATCAGGCCAACCTACTCAACTAGGACAACCTGGTGTCCCTCATCAGCCAGGCCAACTTGTTCAACCAGGACAACCTGCACAGCCTGCTAAACCTGCTCAGTGGCCGATATATTCAATGCCACAACCAAATCCACTTGTGCGTTTGACTTACCCAACTCTGCAGGTCCTACTTACCAGCAGCCCGTTCAACCCCAAGGTGGCTATTACCCTCAAGGTCAGTCTCGACCGGTTTACAACCTGCCTCAAGGTTCTACCCTCAACAAATAGGCTATACTTATACTCCGCAACGAAATCCATACACTGCTCAATCGAGGCCCACATATAATCAAAATCAGTACCCTAGTTATCAACCCCCCTATCCTGGTTTTCAGTCGCCATATCAACCTAATTATCTGGCTTATACCCTCTATGGTTAGAATCCTCCAAGACAGAACCAATGGGGGTAGAGTTATTCTCAACCAGGATGGAGTACAGGTAAAATTCCTTATCGGGGACCTGGCATGCCTTTTAACCCTCAGTTACCTTTTCTCGCCACGTTGGAGTTACCGAACATGTCCAAATTGACCAATGATCTGATTCTTCATAATCCATATTGGCCTCCGGTTCCAACGAAGGTGCCCGGTGATTGTCCTAAGTTTGAGGGAAAATCTGGAGAAGACCCCCAAGCACATGTCATGACATACCACTTATGTTGTTCTTCGAATTCTTGGGTGGATGACTCAATTCGTCTGCGTCTTTTCTAGTGCACTCTCACCGGCGTTGCTACTAAATGGTACATAGAACTACCTCGTGGTATTTTTCAAGATTTTAATACTCTAGCTATGGCATTCCTGAGTACTCATTTCCAGTTACTGGTTCGTTATGAATTCGGGATGCATCTCCTGACATATCTGAAATAGGATAAAGCCACTCATATTTTAGATCATATTCATGAATGGAGACGTCGTCGTCGTCTGATCAAGTTTGAAATTCCTGATCAGCTTCTAAATCACTGGTTCACTACCTCCTTTTTCAATAAGATTGCACAAGACATTGGTATGGGGGCATGTGTAACTGAGGAACAAGCCATTGCTCGTGTCCAGTACCTCGATTTAGTGCCGGCACATTATATGACATCTTGACTGATACCCTGTGACCAGGCACCTCTAAAGCACCAACTACTCTATCAGTAGATGGTGTTATTGGTTCTATCTCTCAAAATTCTCGCAAGTCTTCCAATGGGAAGCAAAAATCGAATTCTTCCAACAATTCTGCTTCTCCGGCTACTCCAGATTCTGGTAATACCGTGGAGGTCAATGTCGTCCAGGCCAATCCTACAGAAAAAACCAAAAAAGGAAAAAAGAAGGGCAGAAGCAAAGCCAAATACAATGCCCCAAAACCAGAATCATCCAAACCACGTGCTAATGATGGTTCATAACGGAAACCGAAGTACCCTTGGCTGATTTGTGATGAAGACTACTAAACCAAAGATTGTCCTAGAAGATCTGAGGTTAGCTAACTTCTTAAGGGCTCTAAGGGAACTCCGACAGTTCTTAAGGAACCTTTTCCATCTCAGTAGACCCAGATGGTCAAGAAGCCTTCACCATCTGCACCGTTTGGGTCTCATGTTTTCATGATGAATGGTGCAACACTTGTTTCTATTGCCACTAGGTCGAAGGATTATGCCAGATCACATCAGGTAGCCAGGAAGGAGGTTGTTGATGGCCCTCCTTCCCCCACCTACCTCTGGCTCCCTCGAAATTGAAAGGCCCAGTGCTGAACCCATTGTATGGTCACCTTCCAAAGGTGTTCTCCGAAAGTCTTCCTATAATCCAAACGCTCGTGCTGCTTAGCATTACAGCATTGTTGAGGATTTGGCATAGTCACCTTCCTTGATGTCCACATTAGAAGTACTTCATATTTTTCCGTACCAACGAAAATATTTGTTATCTGCAATCAGCGGAATTGATCTTGCTGACTCTAGACTTCTGACCTTTGATCTAGAGAATTTCGTCCCCCAACTTCTGCACCAGATCATGCTTGTTATACAAGTTGGTATTAACGGTCTCAACATCCACAGAGCTATTGTGGATGAAGGTGCATCTACTTGTGTTATGTCATCTACTTGCTAGAAAGCCATCGACTCTCCAGCCCTCACTTCATCTCCCAATGCCCTCGAGGAATTTGATGGAAGGGAATCGAAACCCTTGGGTGTTCTCGCGAGTCTACCGATTACATTACAAGGTAAGACAGTCAACGTTGAAGTGGAAGTTTTTGATGCCAAACTCAACTACAATATTCTACTCGGTTGCAGTTGGACCCATGCCATGTTGTGCGTTTCGTCCACCCTCTTTCGAATTTTGAAGTTTCCACATGAGGGCAAGATTATTACTGTCAATAAGTTGTCTTTCTTTACCTTGTCCTCTGAGAAAAACGTGCCATACGTGGATCAAATTCTCAATCCCCCTAAAAGTATAGGACCAGGTATTTTCAAGGACCCCGTTCTCATGGGTATTTTCCCCATTCCACCACTGAACACCGTTCAAGTCAATATGATCTCTAGGTCAGATGACCCATGGATCATCCCTTCTCCTGAACGGGTTGCCTCTTTTGGAGATTCGATGTCTCTAACCCCGGTTGAAATCAATTATTGTGAGATCATTGCAGCATCGGATCCTCCTCCTGCTGATAATGTTCCTCTGAGCATGTCTCTTGATGTTTATTCTCAATCCCCTTGGCTTGGTGATGCAGATTTGCTGATCATTTGAGAGAATTTTTTCCGTCTGACGAAGCTATCGTAGAGACTATGTCTCTCGAAGATCTGCCATGGAGTGATGGGCATCATCGTTCATCATTTATTGTTGGCGAGGAAACAGGTCTTGTGAGCAAGACCCAGGTTCAGGGATTGGGCCAACAAGGGAGTCCAATGTAGTCTAGCACCACGCCGACATTTTCACCCTACTCTGAAGAGCATAGAGTCTCACCCAAGGCATGCCGCGACCACATGAAGGAGGGGAATAGACCGGTATCAGCAGATGGATCCATAACTCAAAGCTAATGCAAAATAATATGCATACATAACACTGTATATAGAAGATCTCTCAGAACATCATGCAGATAATAAGAAATTAAAATTTTAAATTAATACAGGAATCATGCAACACATTCAAGACATACGATATACCAACAACCTTTAGATATATTAAGAAACATTCAGTAGAATCAAATGTTACATCGCTCGGCAGAATGAGCTTCCAGATTCAATTACAAAGGTCTCTCAAGACAGAGAGAGATACTACAGCAATAACAGATCTATGGAGACACAAGAAATACAATGATGTCGAGACCAGGATAGAGCTATCCTGTGGCGTCTGCTCCTCGACCTTGTTCTACTCTAACCTCTCTCTCTCTCTCTCTCTCTCTCTCTCTCTCTCTCTCTCTCTCTCTCTCTCTCTCGCTTGCTACTAGGTGACGACCTAGTTATTCAATAGCCAGTGTAGTTGTTAGTTTCTCCTGTGTTCTCACTCGGCTACTTTCGACTTCTTCCTATTGAACAAGAGTTCCACTGTCTGTCCTTTGCCGCATCTTTCCTTCATTTGCACTTGTCTGTGCCAACCTTGCCACCTATCTCCTGCTCCTTCGCAACCTTGGCAGCTTCGCTGCCTACCGTTGTTGCACCTGCCATGTGCCGATCCGCAACCCAAAATCTGTCTTCATGAAAAAT
Organism: Pinus albicaulis; assembly: GCA_034641835.2. Lineage (NCBI taxonomy): Eukaryota > Viridiplantae > Streptophyta > Pinopsida > Pinales > Pinaceae > Pinus > Pinus albicaulis. Next base: position 516,475,299 of record CM076577.1, on the reverse strand, counting down.
TCAAAACAAGGGCCCCAACAGGCCCCGACCACAGTCTCTTGACTCATCCCGAGTCTTGCAGATCACCATCTCCACCTCCATGGCTCCACTTGTTCCCATCTCGTGTTCCGCTGGTCGTCCCTCCTCTTTTTGCTCAAACAAGGGCCCCAACTTAGGGACCTTTGCAAGGGCCGCGACCTTGAGTTCCTGGAAGGAAGCTACAGCCTTCCGCCACTCCTGCATAATTGGTTCAGTTGCAGCTGCGATTAGAGTGACGGATTCCTCTCCTCCTTTAGTCGGGAGCTTGCCAAAGATGGTTGAGACCTGTGTATTGGCTTGGGTGACCATTTGCTGCATCTTCTGAGCACTTTCCATGACAGGTTGCCTGAGCTTCTGGAGGGTCTTCTTGGCCGTTGTTGAACTGGCCTCTGTCTTCTGAATCTGGACTTCCAGGCTGTTTGCTGCAGCACATAACAGATCAAGGCCAACTGGATCCTTTGAATTATGAATCTCTTGGTTGATTTGTTGAAGCTGTAGAGACAAGGTTTGGGTCCTAAGATTCAGGGCCATCGTATGTTCTTGTAGACCCTTCAGTAGGTCATATGCTTCCCAGGCTACAGTACTCAAGGCTTCCTGCACTCTCTCAACCTGTTCCTGTCTTGCTGTTATTTGGTTGGCATAAATGACCTGGGGGTCTGGTAGAGTTGGGCAGGACGCTAGAGCTGCTTTGAGCTCAGTGTTCTCATACTTAAGGTTGTCCCATGCTACTTTGACGTAGATAGCTCGTTCACCCCCAGCATCGCCTTGGACTTCCAGTGGTGGTACCTGGGTGTCATAGACCGCTACAGCGGGCCAGATGTCCCAAAATTTTAGAGTCAGTACCACAACTTCTTGCTGCAGGGCCCCCTTCTCAGTTCGTAGCTAATCACGCTCTTCAGTAAGCGCGATGATTTGTTGGTGATGCTGCTCACATCTCTGTTGAAGTTCGGCGTGGAGCCCATTGGCCAGCTGTGCTGCCCGCTATATGAACTGGAACAACTGGGACGTCCCCCATGTTTCCATGCTTTCTGCTCCTGACATACCCTACTCTTGTAGCCTCACCTGTAAGCGTTGCCCGCTAGCTACTGACTTGGCTGAATGTTCTGTTGGTGATGGCGACGGGGTTGAATTCTTGGCCTGGTTGCTAGAATCACCCATGTTGACGTCGAGCCATGATTCGGGTGTTGCTCCTGTGTCTAAGGGGGTCTAGTGAGCTAGCTGTTCTGGAGTCTGCACTGTAATTTGGTTAGCTCTGTCTTTTATAGCTTGCTCTGCCTGGCCAATAAGTTCAGAAAATGTGACTTGGGGGGCTAGGTTTTGGCTAACCACGAGTACTTCTGGAGTACCGGAGTTAACTTTAGTCCTGAGGTCCCCACTAGTCCTCTCTATAGTGATGTGGTCGGACATGGTGGTGGATGAAGTGGATGGGACAGAGGTGTCATATTCCTAGAATGAGGTGAATTGTGGCAATTGGTAATTAAAGGTGGTGGAGGTACGAACATTCAAAAAGTTAAGTCGAAAAACTGGGTTGGGGGATGGAAGCTCACTAGTTACCGTGGTCTCCACGAGGGGTTATTCTCTGATCAGGACTCCTCAGCTACTCTGTCACGGCTGATCCTCGCCAGTGAGGTCAACCACGGAGCTGGAGACTTCCACCCTAGGTTTATTTCCTTTTGGCGCTGCGACTGGCTTTGCAGCTATTGACTTTCGCACCAGTGTTGTGGGCACTGGGAGTGGTGTAGTAAACATAATATTAGGCAATGGAGTGAAAATATGAGTCGTGATGGGGAGTGAGGTGGACTGGGAGGCTTTTAATTCTTCAAAGGTAGGGAATTCAGGAGACACATTGGCTATCTTTTGAATAGTACAATTGAAATTGTGTACCTTATCATTTAGCCAATCGATGACTGGATTCAGCTGCAGTCTCGTCACCCTGGCTGCTATTTTCTCTAGTGTCTCTCCTGGTAGTGGCACAACCATCATTCCTGTGAATTCATAGACATATTCCCCCTCTCGGACCTCCATCTTTACTCTTGGACATCCACACACTTCCGAGTGGAAGGTGTTTTAATCAATGTGCAGCTTTAGGGGCGTCATTTCAAAAGTCATCGCCAGCACAACTTTTGGCCTGAGGAGAGTGTGGTTGTGTGTGACCCTGAACCAGACCTATTCGCTGTATTTTTCTAGCAAAACCCCGGGTATTCGCTACTGGCTCATGAGCACGTCTACCATCATACCATACCAAACCTGGAATTCCTCCTCATTGGCCTCCTTCGAACCTGGGTTATTGGATACCTTCCAGGGAGTGTATTTCATTGCTAATGGTTGGCTATCTAGTATCTCATCTGGTCCTCCTGCCAGGAAAGGAAAATTTACACATGGCGAAGGCCATGATCAAGTACCCATATATGAATCTCGTCACTCTCCGATAGTTGTCCTCGCATGCCTCGAACAACTCGTGGAGAATGAATGAACACCAATTGAGCTGTGTTCCCTGGATACAGTGCTCTGCCACCGAGATGGTGTCTAGGGTGCACTCTCCCTTCGTATAGTAACTCATCATTTTTCTAGCGATGAGGTAGCATGCAACTTTAACATTGGGTTGATCAATCAGGTCTATCCTAGCTCCCTTACCTCTGCGTCTTGTACCATACTTGGTGTATAGGTTCTGTTCTCCATCCTTCCTAGCTCGCTTTGATACTATTTGGAATGCGGTCGAGACTTTCTGACCTTCTTGTGATAATCTTGTCAACTGGTGAATATCCTCTGTGCGTATGGGGATCTCCTTCCCCAACCACAATGAGCCATTCTGAATCCGACTGAGTACGAGTTTTGTACACTACATGGCAGCACCCGTGGTGCCAAATACCAGCAAGTCTCTTAGATTTAGTAGTGTTGATTGTCGGAGGCCCTGGAATTTTGGCTGTGTTCTTGATGCGAGATTCCCGGCTTCCATTAGATAATCCTCCATATACATTTTCTACTTCATGGCTGGGAATTCGAACTAGTCTGTGAGGTCTGAGTGTATCAAAGTTGCACTATCATATTTCCCAACTAGTGACTCTGTTTTTGCAATTCTTCTATCTATCTCAGGCTCAAAAAATGATGGGATTGTTCTAGGCATCTTCGCTTTGTGCTGGTTCACATGTATCACTGCTTCACCTCTGCGTCCCTGGCTCTCTACCTCCTGCAACCTTCCCTGTTCTTCTGCGCTCACAACCTTCCTTTCTCCTTGAGATTTTTCTAACTCGGAAGTCTTTGGCATTCTCGATCTTTTCTGCATGCAGGCTATGCAATTAACCGGCACAAGTGAGGTTGATGAGACCCCATAACTAATTAATTCCTGCTGGCATCCTCTATGGCGATAATCGTGTGATTAGTTGCCTGTTGAGGTGTGTTTTGACATTTTCTAACAGTGGTGTGGGGAAATGGGTGGATGCGACAGCTAAGGTTACTTATTATGGCAATTTATTTTGCAAACCCTAGCGATCCTATGGACTGACACAAGTACTGGACGAAATGATGGGGGCTAACACTTGACATGTTTTCTTATTGTACGTGGATGGCATGCTAGATGCCACCCTCTCCGATCACAATTAGTTGCGTTGCAGTCCCCGCAACCCAGTTGTTATTGACGACCTATGTATGGACAAGTGACACTACCTAGACTCATCTCAGGTTCAAGAGAGTTATTCAACTACTCTATCCTACTGAATTCTCTCGGTTGCAAGATTTATTGAAAGAAAACTAAAGAAAATTAGTCATGGTAGGGCTTCAGGCATGCACCATTCACCCATCCAGGTAAAACAGTACCATCCAGTTGAGCCAACTGAACTGCTCTGGAATCCTTTATTTTGTCCCAACCAGTGCATCTGCAGTTTCCCTGGAGATTTTTGAAACCTGCTATCGTATAGCAGAACCTTGCCACCAACCTGGAACATTTTTCTCTTAATGTGTCAATCATGTCACACCTTCTACCTATCTTTCTGAACTTTTTGATGAAACTCGGCAAGGAACCTTGCCTCGTCAAGTTCCTATAACTAGTGCAGGTATTCTTGTAGTGATTCCTCCTCCGAAAACTTTAGGGATGTGGCAATCAGAAGGCTTGGTATGGTGAATTCAGCTGGAATCATAGCTTCACAGCCACATAGCAACTGGAAATGTGTTTGATTCATCAAGCACTTCACTTTTTTTCGGTAGGCCCACATTGTGGCTGGCAGACGTTCATCCCAATCATCCCTTTTTGCATTGCAGATCTTTGTCAAGCCTTTTTCGAGGATTTTGTTAAACACTTCGAAAATACCATTGGCCTGCGGGTGGTACGGGCTGATTTTGTGATGATGTATCATAAAGGTGTCCAACAGCGATTTGATTTTTTCATTAATGAAGTGTGTACCTTGATCACTGGTTAAGCTCCTTGGGCAGCCAAATCTGTTGATGATGTTTTCAAAGATAAACCAGGCTACAGTTTCTTCCATACAATACCTCACCACCACTAATTTGGCCCATCTGGTTAGGTATTCTATGGCAGTGATGATGTACCGGGCCTTTGAATGTCTGGCTATAGGTTCTATCGGTCCTACGAAATCGACATCCCACTTCTTGAACGGTTGTAATACATTCACCAGGTGTAGTCGGAGTTCGTCTCTGTGAGATGGCTTCCCTATCCTCTGATAAACATCACAGTTCTTGACAAAATATTTACTATCGACATGGATAGTTGGCCACCATAGTCCAGCTTGAAACACTTTCCTAGCTATGGGTTTCGCCTCCACATGTCCTCCCACGATGCCGTTATGGCATTCCCACAGAACGGTTTCACGTTCATGGTCAAGAACACACCTCCGCAGAATCTCGTCAAGCCCCAAATTATACAACTACCCAGCAATCAGTTGGTATTTAGCAGCTTCGATGACCAGGTGTCATTTCTGGATTGGGGTATAGTGCTGTGGACACTGCCCCGTGGTGAGGTATGTTGCGATTTCAGCCAAATAATCTAGTATGGCTTCTACCCAGAAAAGATCAGCATCAGAAAACTAATCATCTAGAGAGCCCTCATTTTCTCCAGTCTCCAACCAGGATAAGTGATCAGGCCCGAAATTCAGCCTCCGAAGCTTGACAATCACTTCGAAGGTGAACTCTTGAAAGAGTAGGAGCCATCGGCATATTCATCCTTCCAAAATTGGCTTATTGACTAGGTATTTCAATGTAGAGTGATCAGTGAAGAATTTGAACTTACCTCCTAGGAGGTAGTGGCAGAACTTATGGAGTGAGAACACCATTGCTAGTGCCTCCCTCTCCCTGGTGGTGTAATTCCGCTTCGCATTAGACAGCTTGCGGCTGTCAAAGTACACTGGGTGGTCAACCGTCGTCTCCCCTAGTTGCGCTAAGACAGCCCCATGTGCAATACCGGAAGCATCGATATGCACATGGAACTGCTTATCCCAATTTGGGTGAACCAGAATGGGCGCAGTTTCCAACTTCTCCTATAAAGTGTCGAGAGCTAATCTATAGTCATCCTTCCACTGGAACACCTTTGACTTCTGTAGTAACTTCTCCAAAGGAGCAGTTATCTTCGCATAGTTTCTAATGAATCTCCTGTAATAGCCTGTGTGTCGTAGTAGTGATCTCAACTATTTCAAGGTTTCTAGTGATTCCATGTGGATGATTACTGCCACCTTTGCAGGGTCGACACACACTGCTTGCCTACACACCACATGTCCTAGGAGCGTTCCGAATGGAACCGCGAAGATGCATTTCTTCAGGTTCAACAAAATTTGCAGTTTCCGAAACCGGTCGAAAATTATGCGTAGCAGGGTAGCGTGATCCTTCAGAAAGCTGTAGACTTTCCAATTGTCCATGTAGACTTCCAGGAAATTATGAATATATTCCCAAAAAGAAGCTATGAAAATCCTAGAAAACACGGCAGGTGCGTTCTTCAACCCAAATGGCACCATGTGATATGAAAAGGACCCCCACTCTATTGTGAACATCTTCTTCTTCTTTTCCTCTTCCACGATACGCACCTGATGATATCCCGAGAACCCATCGGTGAAGGAGTATGCCTCATTCCCCGCAACATTATCTAGTACTTTTTCGCTGAATGGGGTGGTGAATGGGTCATGGATGTAGGCGTTTTTCAAACTTTGATAGTCCACAAAGATGCGGATTTATGATTTTTCCTTCTTATTTTGAATGACGATGGGACTCACCCACTCTTCTTCTTCCACAGGGAAAATCAGGCCTGCCTTCAGCATTTTGTCGATCTCTATTTTTACTTTCTCCTTTATCTGTGGGTTCAGCTAGTAAGGTCGATGCTTCACTGGCCTGGCATCCGACTTCAATATAATCCTCATCTCTCTGAGATCCCCTTTGATCCTATTCAAATCCATAACCGATGAAGGGAATAAGTATTTGTATTCCTTGAGGAGACTAAAAATATCATTTTTCGTCTCCTCGTCCCAGTAGTCCCCAACTGTAGCTAGTTTGGGTTTTTCCTCCGTGCCGATGTTTATCTTTTTAGTCCTCAACGGAAGTAGATGTATTCCTTCGGTGGTAGGCTCTTCTTTGATGTTCCGCTCTCCTTCAGTCTCTTCAAAGTACAGGTGCCTCAGATCCTCAAGACTGTCATCTTTTGTCTCACTGTCAATCCTTTGGCAAGCCAACTTGTGTCTGCCATCGGGGTTAAGCACCAATGGCCTCCCGTTTGCGCTTTGATTGGGGAAAAACAGTATTCCTTTTATGTCCTGTAATGCTTGGGATATCGGGTCTATCCTCCCCTTAAATGAGAAGCACTGAAAAAATTTGTCTGCAACCTCCTGCCAAGAACTGGCCGCTCTCTTCCTCTCTTCTTCTAAGTACCAGGCTTGCAGAATGGTATCCAAGGAGTGGAAAAACGGATGTACCCACAGCTCCTCTGGATATCCCACACTTCTCCACTGCTCCTAACATAATTTCAGATGGTCCTTCGGATCAGAATTTCCTTGGTACCTTTGCTTGCTTTGAGGTCATTCATCTTTCTTAAACTACGCCCTCAAAGCTGCCGCAACACAACTCCTCCGCGACAGGAAGTTGTGGTGATTTTTCCACCACCTGGCTGAGGTGCACTGTAACGCTATGTCCATGAGTGGTATTGTTTTCTCCTCCGGTACCTTATATTCTACCTTCGCAATGAAGGTATTCACTGCCTACATATTGGACAAGGTGGGGTATTCCCTTATCTTAGCTCCAATCCAATGGATTCTTGCAATACTCGCGCAACTCCTTGTGCTGGTCTCATACCCGCCTTGCTGCCAATCCTCCCAAGCTATTTCTAAGCCCAGCTCTGAGCTATGGACACTTTGCCAGCTTACGGAGATGTTTTTTTTCGAGTTAATGTAATCCTCCCTCTTCCTTGCTGTAATATGATAGAGGTTGTCCAACATCTGAGCATCTTCCCTGTTATCTACTGTCTCTGTATATCTCGGACCTTGATATGGGTCTAGAGGCTGAGTGAATCTAAATTCCCCATCTTCAAAAATCATTAACTCCTTATTTAGATCAATGATGGCATAATTTTAAAAATCCCAGTCGATCCCTAGCAATGCGGGGTACGAATCTTTGTCTCCCATAATATCTATTACCTCGAAGCCTGTGTAGGCCTTTACCCCTGCCATGTCTACCTCGACGTCTTCGAGTCTGCTGATCGGCACAATGCAGTACTGGTTTTCTATCTTGAGTTGGATCAAAAAATAAGTCAGTCATGATCTCCCTAAAGCTTCCCAAGTCTTCTAAGGCAAGATATTGATGTCGGATCCCAAATCGAACATGGTGTCCCTAATCTGGAATCCCGAAACCTGCGTGTCTAACCGAATCTCCTTTCCCATTCTTCTTTTGTTCCACTTTACTCTTTGTACATACTGTGGTGCTGTTTTTGGGGATTCCCTCTCTCCTGCGTTCCCCTGCAACACTTCCTACAGGGTATGCTTGAGTTGTTCCCGCATTGGAGCGTTGTCAATAATTTTGAGAAATAGGTGGAACCATTCCTTGATCAGAGCCCCTATAACACTCTGTTCTCTGGTATATTTATTCACAGGTAACTCAATACCTTTGTCTCCCCCTAGCTGGGAAAAAGTTTCTACAGACTCCTGAAATTATTTCTTCTGCACTTCCAGCCTAATCAGTTGTTTCGGGGATGCTGGCCTAATAACCCTCATCGGATCCTTCTCACGTGCATATTCCCCCATTTTCTTTCCTCCTCGCCTAAATATGGCTACATTTTTCATTTCCAGAGTTGCTGTCTCTCTAGGTTCTGCATTCACCAGATCCGTGCCTCTCTGCCTTGCTCTTTTCTCCCATTTCTTGATAAGTTCAGGATAGTCTTCTATCGTGTGTGTGTTCAGACGGCATTGGGAACACCACGGTCTTCTAGGTAGGGGACATTCTCTGGCCACATGTCCCTCTTGATCACAATTGTAGCACCTTATCGGACCCCGTCCTCCTGTACGGCCTCCCCTCATACCGCCTCCTCTACCTCTGGGAGCCTCATTCACTCTATAGGAGGGTCGATCTAAACGATCTGCTAGTGCATCTAGATCTCTGCATTGTTCGGTGTTGTGAGTTGTCGAAGCACAGAAATCACAGTACACGTTGTTCGAAACATTGGATTACTTCTGTAAAATCAGACACATCCGAGGTTTATGACCCACTATTCGGAAAATTTCGTAATACTTTGTTGCGGATTGGGTTGGTTGATTTGGGAACCTGGTATACTGTTGTTGCGGTGGATAGACCCCTTATGAATTTATCTGTGCAACTCCTCCGATATATGGAGCCCCTTGCCCTACTATTGTTGAGGTCCCCACTCCTTGGCTTTGCAACTGAGGACACTCAATCGCCACGTGTCCTTCTACCAGGAAATGTGTGCACTAGAAAATTGGCTTGGCTAGTCTTATGGGCTGCATCTCCTTCAGTTTTTTGGTCAGATTGGAAATATAATGTTGCAGTCCCAGTAGGGATGGGTCCTGCGAGGCTGCTCCTCCCCTATATTCTTATGGGTAGCCCGCCATTGCCTCTATCTTCATATCATGTTCCAATGCATCCTGCAAGTTGTCGATATTTTGCTGAGTGAGGGGGGTTCGCATCAAGGGAAGCAGAGCCTTGATGAACCATTCCCTCTGATGATTCGAGTCGAACAGGCAGTTGAGTTTCTCAATCATATCTTTGAACCTGCGCATCAACTCCCACGCAGTCTCTCCTTCTCTTTTTTTGATCTCCCATAATTCAGACAGACCTTGCTGGTCCATTTGGGGTAGCTTAAACTCTGTGAAAAAATCCTGCTTGACATCTGCAATCACTGGATTCTGGTGGGCCTCTAACCACTTTATGAACCAATGTAATTCCCTTTCTCTCAGCGTGGTTTGGAATTTGATCAGCTTTCCTGCATCTGGTGTCTGCCTAGCCCTCCATATGGCTTCACAAAGGTACTAGTGCTGTTCCACATCATCGCTACCCCAGCCAGAAAATTTGGTGTACTGGGTGAATGATCTTGCCATATTTTCTTGTGGAGGTGTGACTAGAATGAACCCTCTGGGTCCTGGTTGCGTAAGTATACCACTAGTAATGCTACTATTAACATGCATTGCTGCTAACAACCGACTGCTATTCAATCGACTCAACTCTTTTAACTTAAAAAAAATATCACTTAGGGGTTTATAGAGTATGAGAGGAAGGTAGGGACCCGTTCTATTCAAACTTTGGGGAGTAGAAATACCTGGAGATATGAATGTCGTCCTTTCTTGGAATAACTGTTGCATCATGACATACCACTCGACATCGAAATCTTCTTCGGGGTGCGCATCTACATCTCCGTCATCAGACACCATCTCTCTCTTCCTCCTGGCTGGTCTCCTATGCACCCGCCGCACTCCCTCAATGGTCCCTCCCATCTCCTGGGGACCCACCTGGCCTTCCATGTCCACTATCTTATGAGGTGCCTCCTCTTTATCCTTCCGACTACTCCCCTGTCGTTCCAACTCCCTCATCACCCTCTCTCACCACCTTTCGATGATTTTGGCCCTCTGATGTGCACGTCGCTCCCTTAACCTCCTTGCGGTTTCAGCATCCATTCCCCTACTCCCTCTCTTCACATTTCTTGTAGAATTTGTCCCTCAGGCCCTTCCCCCAGCACTAGAGGTTTACACTTCCATTCCTGATTTCTGGAACTCCATCAGCCCTTCGTCCACCATCAGGGCCTTAATCCACAATGGAATTTCCTTCAGCAGCTTCCCTCTTAGTCCAGATCGAAATATAGCTTCTTCTCTGGAGAAATACTGGTAGCACTCCGCTGAAAAATACACAATATACCCGTCCAAGGTAGATTCTACCCAGAAATCTACAGCTCAGGTCAACTTGGTATCCAGCTAATGAAGGGCCACCAGATCTCCATGCACCCACTTGTAGTTGATCTTCCGTGATTTTTCCTTAATCACTTTGGTCAGCAGCCTTTGCAACCAGCTAAAGAGTTCTCTGGGGAGCTTTCCCTAGAAGATCTCGTAGGTATCGCTGGCAGAATCAGAACAAAACTATATTTCTGATCGCCTTCTCTTTTGACTTCTCAGCTCAGCTTGCTAATTTATAAACTGGTCCTGGTGGTTATCCCACCATCTCCGTATTTCTCCTTCGAAGATCCTTGATACCATGATCTAGTTCCCCTGGTGAATTTTATGGTCCCAGCAACGGAACCATTTGTTGGCAAGGAAACGGGTCTCGTGGGCAAGACCCAAGTTCAGGGATTGGGCCAACAAGGGAGTCCGATGTAGTCTAGCACCATGCCGACATTTTTAGCCTACTCCGAAGAGCAGAGAGTCTCACCCGAGGCATGCCGCGACCACATGAAGGTGGGGAACAAACTGGTATTAGAAGATGGATCCGTAACTCAAAGCTAACGCAGAATCGTACACATACATAACACTGTATATAGAAGAACTCTCAGAACATCATGTAGATAATAAGAAATTAAAATTTTAAAGTACTACAGGAATCATGCAACACATTCAAGACATACGATATACCAGCAACCTTCAGATATATTAAGAAACATTCAATAGAATCAAATGTGACATCGCTTGGCAGAATGAGCTTCGAGATTCAATTACAAAGGTCCTGCAGGACAAAGAGAGATACTATAGCAATAACAGATCTATGGAGACACAGGAAATACAATGATGTCAAGACCAGGACAGAGCCCTCCTGTGGTGTTTTCTCCTTGGCCTTATTCTACTCTAACCTCTCTCTCTCTCTCTCTCTCTCTCTCTCTCTCTCTCTCTTTTGCTATTTGGTGACGGCCTATTTATTGACCAACTAGCACAGCTGTTAGTTTCTCCTATGTTCTCACTCGGCTACTTTTGACTTTTTCCTATTGAAAAGGAGTTCCACTGTTTTTCCTTTGCTGCAGCTTTCCTTCATCTGCACTTGTCTATGCCAACCTCGCCACCTATCTCCTGCTCCTTCGCAACCTCGGCATCTCCACTTCCTACCGCTGTTGTGTCTGCCACGTGCCGATCTGCAACCCAAAATCTGTCTTCATGCAAAATTCAAAACAAGGGCCCCAACATTTATGCCCGGCCTGGGGGAAATGTCTAATTGTCTCAAGCATTTTTCATCTCATGTTCCCTCTCCGCCGCTCCAAATTCCAATATTGACTCATGAAGTTTTTTCGGAAGGAAATCTGAGTAATATTACCCAAACGATGCCTATTGACATCTCCGTTAAACCGGGGTCATCGACAACATCCATGTGGGGGTCACTTTTTCTCTTGATGAGATTCAAGTGTACACTAGTCTCTTCCACGAATTCCGTGATGTTTTCGCATGGTCTTATGAAGAGATTCCTGGAATTGATCCTAGTATCGTCGTCCACGAAATTCCCACCTATTCCGGTGCGAAGCCTGTGTGCCAGCATCTGCATCCAGTGCAACCTCGGAAAGTCGCTGCTATAAAAGCTAAAGTTGAGAAACTTCTTAAAGCATGTTTCATATATCAGATCCCTCTGACAAAGTGGGTTTCCAATATTGTCCCTGTGGATAAGAAGCAGGGAAAAATTCAAGCATGTGTTGACTATTGAGATATCAATCAGGCTTGACCTAAGGAAAACATTTTCCCACCCCTTTTATCGATCAGATCATCGATGATTGTGTGGGGAGTGAGATCTTTTCCCTTATGGATGGCTTCTTGAGTTATAATCAAATCAATATCCTTCCATCCGATCAACATAAGACCGCTTTCATCTATCCGTGGGGCACATTTTCCTCTAAGAAGATCCCTTTCGGCTTAAAAAACAATGGAGCTACCTTCCAGCTTGCCATGTCTTACGCCTTTCATGACATACATTATGTTGTTCAGCCATACCTAGATTACCTTCCGACTCATTCATCTCTACGCGAAGACCATCTAGAACATCTCTGCTAGATTTTTCTCCGATGTAGGCGTTACAACATCAGGTTTAATCCTCACAAGTGCATCTTCTGCATTGACTCTAGTCGAATTTTAGGATTCATTGTCTCTAAGGACGGAATTCGCCTTGACCCTCTCAAGGTTGAGGCTATTGTTAATCTCCCCTCCCCATCTTCGTTGCATCAGCTTCAGAGTCTTCAAGGGGAAGCGAATTTCTTACGCCGTTTTATCCTGAACTTTGCAGAGGTAGCCAAAGGGTTTACACGACTTCTAAAACAAGACATCCATTTCTATTGGGACGATAATGCTCAGCAATATTTTGATAACCTTAAGACGTTGGTTTTCAATGCTCCATTAATACATCCTCCAAATTATCATCGCGACTTTACCCTCTATTTGGCTGCTGCATTCAGTACAATTGCCATGGTTCTGGTACAGGATGATGATGACGGTAATGAGCACGTGATTTATTACCTATCTAGGAACCTCCTCGACACTAAAACGCATTATGAACACATCGAGAATTTAGCGCTAGCCACGGTCCAGGTCGTTCAGCGATTTCACCATTACATCCTATTACACATGGTAACGATTATTTCCGACTGTAACCCCATGACTTACATCTTGTCTCTACAATTGCTGGGGGGCAAGTACTCAAAGTGGATTGTGATCCTCCAAGGGTTTGATTTGGAGTTCACTACTACAAAATCTAAGAAATCACTGGTTTTTTTTTATTTCAATTGTTCCCTCTGTACCGACTCTGTTCCGTCTCAATCCGAGGATCATATCCTGGACGAAACTCTCTTCTTAATCAACACTCTCGATCCATGGTATGGTGATATCATTGTGTACCTCCATACATTGACCTTCCAGTCCAAGTTAACGAAGGATGCTTGACGCCACGTTCGACATCAGTCACAACCATATCGCATTGTCAGAGTTACCCTATATCACGTTGGATTCGATTCTGTACTCCGCCAGTGTTTGACCTTAGAAGAGGCTGAGAAAGTTATGAATGAATGTCATAGTGGTTCCTGTGGTGGTCACATGTCTGGATATGCTACTGCACAGAATATCCTTCGTGCGGGTTATTTCTGGCCCTCTATATTTAAACACTGTATTGTTGCAGTACGAAAGTGTCACACGTGCCATATCTTCCAACGCAAGATGTGTACGCCACCTCTCCCATTACATCCTGACATTACCATGGGACCTTTTTCCAAATGGGGAATTTATTTTATGACGTGTAACCCTCACTCAGCCAGGGGGCATGCTTATATCATTGTTGCCGTAGATTATTTCACCAAGTGGACCAAAGCGATGCCTACACTGGCTGCAGATGGTAAGACAGCTGCACAGTTCATTTTCAACCACGTGATCACTCATTTCAGCATTCCTCAAGCCATTGTCACTGATCATGGCTCTCATTTTTGGGACTATATGATGGCAGAGCTGACATCTAAGTTGGGCTTGCATCACGACAGCTCAACACCATACTACCCTCAGGAAAATGGCTAGGTTGAAGCCATGAACAAGGTATTTGTCACGATGCTTCAACGAACAATTGGTATACACAAATCAAGTTGGCATCTCTAGTTGTTTTCATCTCTTTGGGCCTACCGAACGTCAGTGAAGAGTGTGACTGGATTCACACCATTTCAGTTGGTGTATGGTTTGGAAGCTACTCTTCCTGTTGAATGTGAGATCCCTCCACTAAAATTGGCTATGGAATTATTTCCTGACACTTCCCCGGAGGAAGAACGTCTCCTATATCTCAAGAAGTTGGACAAAAATCCTTGCTTGGCTGCTTTGGTTATCGAGGCACAGAAAAAGCAGGTTAAAGCTCATTTCGATCAAACGGTTTCTCCGCGTTCTTTTATCGAGGGGAACCTCGTCCTCTTATATGATCAAGCCCATAATAAGTTTGGGGCAGGAAAATTCCAACCTATGTGGCATGGGCCCTATATCATTAAATGTGTATTGAAAAATGGGGCTTATGAGTTAATCGATTATGAAGGTCTTCCTTTGGCGTAGCCCAGAAATGGGTTGTACCTGAAGAAATATTATGCTTGAATCATTCTTGCATAGTATATGTACATAAATGATTTTTCATTTTTGTGCATGTGAGGTGTGGTGTGCTTTGTAAGCGTTGTTTTGCTTATTGGGTCTTCCTGATTGTGTAGATGTCTATTACTCCTTATGTTGGTTTCCCAGATGGTGCCTCTCACAGTACCAGGAACCTTTCCTCAGCAGCCTGGGTAATTTACAATCCTGCTGGTGATTTGGTTAATTTACAAGGTGTTTGTTTGGGACCTTCTACAAATAATGTCGTGGAATATAGTGCCATTTTGGAATTATTAAACGAGGCTGTTAACCTTGGTATTCGCGCGTTACTTGTAAATTTGGATCCACATCTTGTGGTTTTACAACTCAATGGTCATTATTCAGTTAGAAACCCATGTATTTTAAGACTATATCTACGTACTCGTTTACTTGAAAGGAATTTTGATTACATTACATATCAGCATATACCCAAACAAATGAATACACTAACATATGCAGTAGCCAACATGGAATTAGATAGACACTTATGCAATTTGTAAAAACATCATCATATGTAAGCAAGATCCATGTAGAAAATAGATGTATATATATATGTCGAGTGTTTGCAACATGTGCATCATATAAAACTAAAAATATACATGTTTGTTTCAATTACATCCGGAGATGACATGTCTCTCAAAAATATTCAAATAAAAACCCTAGGTGACTAATTGGCATGGTGCTCATGGTAGCATGTCACTGCCCGCACCAACCGCCTCAGTAAGCGGTGGAGTCGACTCGACACCCCCACGGTGTGCCTCTGATAAGCTAAGGGAACATTAGCTAAATGAGCATAATCCGAAACTCCACGAACGATCCCTTCTAGGTTTTGTACAAGATCATTCCCCTCGCCCCCCTCACCTTGAGGGTCATAAGCGAGAGGGGTCCTCCTTGCTACTGGTGAAATTCCAACGGGTCTCTCTGGGCCAACATCTACATACATATAGGATCAACTGTTAGAACATGAATGTATACCAAAAAATCATAAAACTCATAAAATTAAAAAGAGTCTTACCCAGCTCCTCGTCCTAGTCCTCTCCTTCCAGGAGCGGAAGGTCTGGGTCTCTAGTAAAATCTGTGCCCGCATAGGGCCAGTCCTCTACAACGATCAGTTTTCATCGGAGCCATCCAAAGAACTCGAGCCACCATGACATCTGTTGGCCGCCCCCTGCCCTGGGCATCAATCTCACCCATCGAGCCATCCGTGGCTCTCTCAACGGTGGATCTGGGACTATCGCCCCCTAGCACTAGAATATAGGTATTCGTTCTAGGAAGAATGACACCAAAATTGATCCATATCCAAACTATTTCAGTTTGGTCTGTTTTCATTTTGTGAGTTGTTGTTTGATGTTCACAGTCACGGTTGTGGTCCAGTCAAACACTGTTGGGTTCATGCACTTTGATGCAAGAAGGAGTTGTGTCTTTGTAGCCTCATGCGGTGCCTATGACCCCGCAACCCGCGTAATGGTATGTAGCACTACTCTCAGTGCTAGATCGAGAACAGTTTGAATGTCTACCTTTCTGCTGCCTATCCCTTTGCGTGCCCCTCAGCACACCCTATCGATGACCATCGTCATGTTTTCACCTGAAGGCCTGGTGCTAGTCAAGATAGGGACTAGACTTCTATGTGACAATCCAGTGATGAAGTACACATCTGACACTTCGAGATCGAGTAACTGATCTCGAAGTTTGAACTTCTCCTCATCCTCATTCTAGATGTTAATCAGATACTGCAATAGTTCTGGCTAAGCTTGAAGACATTGTGTCAGGAAGAATTTTTTTCAGTCTGCAATTCCAGAGAGCATTCATACACTGTTAATTTCCCATTGCTAATTCATATTCCTCGTTGTGCTCTCTTTCCTTCCATTCAATTACCATTTTTTCTTTATAACTGCATCAATTTGGTCATAAACAGATTGTAAGATCCCTTGGGTACTTAAAACAAGAATTCATTGGCCGTATTTTTGTTAAATTCAAACGGAATGCTGGGTTGCACGGTTGGCACAGCTGTTTTGCTAATAATCGTGCCACCTGGCACGGCCCCTGTGTGAAAAAGGGTCGATTGGCACGGGTCCGTGCCTGAAACCCACGCCAATCACGGAGGCCCTAAGTTTTCAATTCCTCCCCTTAAGGATGCCAAATAGCAATCAAAAGCTATGAAATATGACTTAAAATATGGCTAATGGAAGCAACTCTTACCTGAAGAAGATGGAATCTGAATTAGTCCACTGGATTGTTCGCAATCGTCGCCTCAAGATCGCAAAGGAAATGGCTCACTATCGCTCTGCAAAGAGGTAAAAAGGTGAAAAGTAAATAAGTTTTTACTATTTGTAATATTTATAAGTTTTCAAATCGAAATTGGGTTTCAAGACTTTTTTTTCAATATTTTATTATATTTTTGTCAAAAAATGGGTTTTACACTTAATTTTTGTGCAGCGACAGGTTTTCACATGATTAGACAAAGACACGAGTTGTATTTTATATTTTTTCAAACTCGGTAAAAACACGAAAAAATCACTACTGGAGTCACCTTTTAGCTCTTTTCTGACTCTCTAAAACTGAAAATATTGTCAAGTCACTTGTCGTTTTGAGCTCGTTAAATTGGCCACAAAACGACATCTACCCAATATATGTTTACCAAATTTTCAGGTTCGGATAGATTATTTAAGAAAAATGAATACCCTAGCCTATCGCGACTAGGAGATTCTCTCAGACATAGTTTTCTACCTTTTCGGATCTTTGCGACTATCTATGAAAAGGGACTGCTGGAGTTTTCTTTTCCGCTGTCTTTTCAAACTCTCTAAACATGAAAAGACGTCGATTTCTTCCTTTGTCAAACTCGTTAAAAACTGATGACATCAGACTCCGTCGTAATGAAGTTACTCGAGTTCCTCCTTCCTAGGGCTCGGTAAATGTACTAGGTTGGATTTGTCCGAAGGAAAAACTTATATTGCAAGCACATGCTATCCCCTTCAAGCTTGTTTTAAAAAATAATTGGGGTACTCGCCAGAAATGGTAGGGGAAAATGGAACCAGTATCATAGTCGTGTTGGCAGTATGTCGCTCTTGAACATGGCACTTGTCTGCATTCGTGTCGGGTTGGGGACATCTCATCTCATTATCTGCTTGCCTTCATGGGTTTGGGTAATCTCTTTTGACTGCTCATCTGCTCCTTTCCACATCACCATGATCTCAGATCCCTTGATGTCAAATACTTCCAAATCCAGTGTCGTACCACCGATATGTTCAAGAGAAGTTGGCCTCTGCAGTTTTCAACCTCCCTCTGATTCTTTGTTGGTCTTGATTCACAAACATCATGTTCCTTTGTCTCGTGCCGATGATGTGGGAAACATTATGGCCCACATTCGATCAAGGTCACTTCCTGTCTACTTCAGCTCATTATCCAAGAAGTTGATCTAGAGACTCCCTTCAGGTACCTTGGGGCATGCATGCCTCAGTGGCAGGTTCTTCGCATTTGATGCAAGGTTGTCATTATTGGCCTTCTATCGGATGATTCTATAGGTGTTCAATTCCAAATCACTGTTCACATTCCATAGATTGTACCTTTAGTACCTTGAGAGCCATTGTCACTATTGGTGGTTTCTCTCGCGTCTGTTAACGACTTTCATTATTGGCTGGTAATCGGACAATGTTATTTCATGTTAGACTTCAACTCACATATTCACATGCTCAAACTTGTACTCTGTTTGGGTCGAGATGGAGCGCAGAACCCTGGATTTTTCCTGATATACATCGAGGCTGCAAGTTCTTTGTGTATTATCATAATTTATTACATGACTCATTCGATTGGATGGATGCGACCATACCTGAGTCTAATTATTGATCCTTATTTACTGGATGGCTGCGTCCATACCTTGGATCCCGATTTTTGTACACTCTATTATGGATGGCTGCACCCATACCACATATCATGTATAAGAGATATCAATTTTATTTGTATTCGCAAGTCTTCCGATGGTAGTGTTTTCAGTTGGGCGCGTTCTCATAAATCATTTCACCCCTCCCTCTCTCTCGGACCTCATGCTTTAGGGGGCATCTATTACACAACATTTTTTCACCGTCCCTGCAATCCCTCGTCCCATACATTGGAGGACTATTCCCATGACCCGTGAATGGTAAAATGTCCTGAAAACACCTTGACAGTATCCTTCTGCATAAGGGCAAGAATTCTCCTGAAGAACATTTCCTCTGGAAAACCCTAAAAACCCATGTTTTGGCATTGTTGTGGGTAGCCAGTTCATCCATCGCACCAATGGGGAAAATGCACAATAGTGGGCGCACCAGCTGACGCTCTATCCCTGTTTTTCACTCGTGCCAAGCCTATTAAGGAATGCTTTTTAACAATAGAAGGTAGAAGTTTGATTCTAACAACTCTAGAATGGATCACCAAAATGAGGTTGTGTTTTTCGCCTCCGGACCTCCATGATTAGGAAGTGGATTTCCACCTCTCATGGAACCTTCCTAAGAGATAGGACTCTCCCCCATGATTATAGGGAGCCTAACCTCTCTTTCTCCCTCTATAAGAGCCTACCCTCTCCATTTTCTAGCTAGCTAAACATTTGGGAAGAAAATTATAGCTGAGTGACTATTGAAAGCAGAGTTAAGGAGAACCCCGTAAGAGAGAGAGTCTTGTCTAAATTCCTGACGAGCTTTGTGAGACACGCTCTGCTGAAAGCCCTACCGAAGGAAGAACACAACGTCAGAACTCAATTGTAATCTTTCTTTCACATTTTAATATATGCTCGAATAAGTTATTGGTTCCACTGTTGTATTTCTTATCTGTGTAATGCAATTTAGTTCAATCCTTTCCAAATGATTGATAGTTACATGTTTGAGTTATTATGTTGTATGTCGTTGTTTCTTCTCTACATGTGTACAGGTGTCTGGACATGTTGAGCAGAAGGATTGTGATCTTTCAAGCTAGGAATGGGAAGCAATGCTTATTCTTCGACAACAACAATGTAGGACTTGAGGTAGGCTATCTATCGTAGCTTTGTCTTTTCTAACTAGGAATCAATATTGTAGCATGTTTTGTTTGTTCCTAGACCCACTGTAGGGCTAGTGGGATCACCTCTGTCCATAGAGGGGATTTACCTCTCCAACAGGGAGGCACGAGAGAGGGAGAAACTTATGTACCGTCATCGTATTACGGCAGCCACCCAGGTGCTCCTAAGGGAAGTAGGCCTCCTCAATTTCTATGAGGAGGCTACATCCCTAAAGGGCCATAATGAGTTATCGCAACAACTTATCCTCTAGTGGAATGCCCACCGACAAGCTTTCTGGGTTGGTCCTAACCAATGGTACGTGCCCACTGAGGAGGACATGTATTTTACTACTAGCCTAACTAGGAGAGGGCAGGATTTTCCCTCATTCCAAGAGGTCCCCGTCGGCTATGTAGCAGGGATTCATTTGGTGTACTCCCAAAGATAAATTAGCGCTGATGTCTCCTGTATATTTTCAGGTCTCTAGTGGTCAGTTACGTATTTTTTCTTTTGGTGGAGAGGAGGTGAGGTGCCTCTCACTAATGTTTTTTACCATTTCACACCATACCAGTGACAGGAAATGCATTATTTGACCACTTTTATTCTAGTTTGATTCTTTATTACAGGCACTATGACTTGTGAGGTTCTCTACAAGTGTTTTGTGGCAGTTTTGTAAAGATTTAGATAGATTTTATTCTCAGGCAAGAGGGAGGGTGAAATTCCCTTTTTCTTCAGAGCTAGTTTGTTTATTTTTTAAGAGGTTTCCAGAGACAAGGCCTAATTTTATTTTGTATCCTCATAGGATGATGCTTCATGTACAAATGTAGATGTGGG
The DNA here is from genome assembly GCA_034641835.2 of Pinus albicaulis. Lineage (NCBI taxonomy): Eukaryota > Viridiplantae > Streptophyta > Pinopsida > Pinales > Pinaceae > Pinus > Pinus albicaulis. Next base: position 516,454,911 of record CM076577.1, on the reverse strand, counting down.
GCTAGATGATGTCCAAGAGGGGCGAGTCTGACTTTTCCATGAGGATATCTCATGATGCACTGGAGTTTCTATCCAGTGTTGATGATCACACATTCATTCCAGTCCCATGTTCGTATACTGGTTTGGATTGGAGAGGGTGTGCCAACATCCTATTCACAACTGATAAGCCATTGGATGAGAGAGGTAATATTAGTGTTTTCTTTAAATTTATTCTAACATGTTCTTTAAAAAAAATTAATAAATTTTTTAATGAAATTATCTAGTTATTGTTGTGTACTTATATATGTTTTGTAGATATTGGGTCATTTTTTGGCCATGAGATGCCACCACCACAAAATGATCCAGGTGTAGATCCCGATGAAAATAAGGAGAGGGAAGATGCGGAGTATCAGGACGATAATAGACCCAGTCCTCATGATCATGTGTAGGTACCAACAGGTGTGAGGGGTAGGCCTGACACTAGATTTAGGATGGAGTTGGGCGACCAACTCTATCGACTCCTAGTGGAAGAGGGAGTCAAGATGACAACTATTAGAGAGATACAGGCTGATGATAGGCCAACAACGATATGGAGAGGCATGCCATGTGATATGTTGACCCTGATTCGGCATGTCATTGGAGCTACCAGCTTAGTGGTGCGGTTGTGGAGGGTCGTTCAACATATACGTGGTGGAGATGTAGTACGTCAACAGTCGAGAAGTGCATAATATTATGATCACGATCAAGGGAGTGATCATCGTTCAACTAATACTCCACCTTCTCCTCCACCTCGCGTCAGAGATGAGCATCCTGCAGCATCCAACAGTCATGATAATGAGCAGCATAGACCATCAGCATCGTTTCATCATGAGCATCCTGCACCATGGAACAATCATGATCATGAGTAGGCTGGACCATCCACGTCGAGTCATCATGAGAAGCCTGCATCATCCAACAATCATGATCATGAGCAGGCAGTTGATCCTAATCATCATGAGGCACCTCGAGATCAACAGCCACATGATGATCGTCATCTATATGAGCATGTCGAGGCTACACCATTGACTGAGAAAGCCTCAACTAGTACTACTATTGATGTATCAACAACTGATATTTCACATTTATATGCAGTTATATTAAATTTGTATATTTTTGACATTATATATATATATATATATATAGTCCATGTATTTTATGTTCATGTTTCAGTTGTAATTAATTTACATGTTAGTGATCATCATGATGTGCATATTGTTAGGTCATGTTAGATATGTTCATTTAATGTGAAACTTGCAGATAGATGTGTATGTGATAACAATTATTTGACATGAGATGTATATTTGATGTTTGTGTCGTGATGACGTTATACAATGCTTGTGTTTTGATAGATGATCACAATCACGATGATTAGATGACGTTAGAAAATTTGATTGTATTTTTTAGTCGAATATGATGTTTGTACGATAGTTATCATGATCATGATGTTTATTTTTCATCTTAAATCATGATATTTATTAAATATTATGTCGTGATTGTAATTGAAATTTTAATTTTAATTTTATGTAAAATTGTAAAATTGTAATTCTATTTCTAATTGTAATTTTAATTGTTATTGTAATATTTAATTTATTTTGAAATGATTGTAATTGTATTTTTAATTGTAATTGTATATATGTAAAATTATAAAATTGTAATTGTAATTGTAATTGTAATTTTAATTGTAATTATATGTAAAATTTTTGTAAAATTTTAATTGTATTAATGTGAAATGATTGTAATTGTAATTGTAATTGTATATAAAATTCTAAAATTGTAATTGTAATTTTAATTGTAATTGTATGTGAAATTGTAAAATTGTAATTGTATGTAAAATATTTGTAAAATTTTAATTGTATTAATGTGAAATGACAGTGATTGTAATTTTAATTGTAATTCTATATATGTAAAATTGTAATTGTAATTGTAATTTTATGTAAAATTATAAAATTGTAATCGTAATTGTGTGTAAAATTATAAAATTTTAATTTAATTGTAATTGTAAGTGTATGTGAAATTGTAAAATTGTAATTGTAATTGTAATTGTATGTAAAATTCTAAAATTGTAATTGTAATTTTAATTGTAATTGTATGTGATTGTAAAATTGTAATTGTAATTGTAATTTTATGTAAAATTCTAAAATTGTAATTGTAATTGTAATTGTAATTGTATGTATTGTCATCATTCAATTTTATTAAAATATTTAAATTTGTAAATTTGTGAAATTGTAAATTAATTGTCAACTTTGAACCATAACTACCGTAAGTAAAATGTATACTGTAAATATTATTAAATCACCATAATTGTAAAATTGTAATTTTGTATGAATATAAATAATTGTAAAATAATAAATATAGAATAATATGAATTTTTGTAACATAATAAAGTTTAGAAAATAATGCAAATAAATTCATGTACTTTAGAATTATGATTATTTTATTATGATCTTACATACAAAAAAAAACTTTATATAGTACACCATTGTTTTTGAGATCAACGTAATTTCAAATTATCAAGTGAAATGATTTTAACATTAACACAATGCAAATTACCAATTAATTCAAAATACATATTATAATATTTTGAAAAAAAAGAGTCTTAGTTATAAGGTAATTAAGTCATCTTCTTTATAAAAACCCATCTTAAAAAGTATAAATGATGAAATAACACATGTACCATATCACTCTTGGTTCTCAGGATCACCCTCATTATCTTCCAACTCGCTTGGTATGATAACACTATTGTTCTCAAAAATATGTTTTGATCTAGGGTCATGTCTCAATACGAACCACCAATCCCTATCCAACACATCTGGGTAAAAAACCACTTGGTTGCAGTGTTTGTGGAAGACATAGGGCTCCTTAGCTTCATCCCACATCTTTCTAGAGTCGATACATATTAGCCTACTATCACAATATTCCTTTACATTATTCCGATCAAAGGTGTCCCACCACTTGCACCTAAAAATAAAACATTGGAAAGAAGAGCAATCCACTTCAATGATCTATTGTATCTTTTCGACGTAATCTAGCATCCCTCATACTAGGTTTTGATCATGGTCACTAGATCGACTAGATTGATCGAACTCGACTTCCACTCCATAGTCTTGTGTCATGTGTCCATCATCGACATTTTCTGTGTGAAAATGGTGTCTATATTCCCACGTAGATGGGAAAAAATGCACCTATAAAAAAGTTAAAAAAAATCGTAGTGTCATGTGTCTTATAATAACTCAATAGTTAAAATATGAAATATAGATGTAACTACATTTCCAAGGTGCATTATTAAGTTTCAAATGTACATAAATAGATTATTACCGAGTGGGTGCACCCAATCCCTATGTTTAGCACATCCTCTTTAGCACGCGTGTAACAACCGGTTGCACCATATTTCTCTCTAACTTGGTCAACAAACCAACTGTTGGGGCATATTTTTGGCATATTTTCTCTTAAATGATCAGGATAAGGCACACTTCTACCATTCAACCATCTGAATTCTTTCATGTCACTATCCCATTTCATCCTCTTTTGTTCGTATAATGCAACCCACAGTTGTGTCGCTTCGGAATTGTAAAGAACAAATTTATTGATTGCTTCAATTTCTACATTCGTTGATGAAATCAAAATGACATATAGTACACATGAGATCAAAATATATATTATATCGAAGTTAAACATGAATATTTACTTTGTATAAATTTCAAAAATTATAAGTCGCTTACTTTTTATCAAGCGCATTTTTCCATTCATTTGGAGCATCTACCCTTCTCTTTTATCTTCATCCCTTTCATCATCCCAAATCACCGCACCTGGTCTGTTGTCGATCTACTTGATGTACTCATTGACATAATAGAAAGACTCATACGATATGTACCCCTCTACCATAGACCCCTGAGGTTTTTCCCTTTGTCGAACAAAACCTTTTAATTTCTTCATGTACCTCTCTAAGAAGAACATCCAACGATAAGAAACCACCCCAAATAATTCAACCTCATCTACTAGGTGGATTAGAAGATGAGCCTACAAGTCCATGAAACTCGTTGGCAGTTCCTTCTCAAAAATACTCTTAG
>CM076577.1:516325354-516450726 GCA_034641835.2 Pinus albicaulis | reverse complement strand
AACAAATGGCCTTCATGTTCCTTGGATGGTGGAATTATAGATGAGGCATGGACAATTAAAAAGGTAAACTACTCATTTTTAAAGCCTTTCGATTCTGAAACCTTTGTCCACGTCAATAAAGAGAATAGAATAAATATAGAGGAAAAATCAAAGAAATGTCCATTTATTTGATATGGTGTTAATTATTTTGGTTATCGCTTATATGATTATGAAATCACAAAATAGTTAGTATCAAAGATGTCATATTAAATGAAAATGTATTGTACTAGGATTAGATGTAGGAAAAGAAATAGGAAAAGGAAAAATAAACAATACACAATGCTTGATGAGATCACAGAAAAGGTAAAGGTGCCAAAAAAACTTAATGTTCAACAACCATAATAACAAAATACCTCAAACACCTAAAAGTGGAGTTAAAAGATCTACCAGGAGAAGCAGACACCTTGAATGATAATATCCTTCATTATGTTATGTATTGTTAACTGGTTCAGGTGAACCATAGATATATGAAGAAGAAATAAAGGTAGAAACCAGGAAGAAGTGGGAGAAATCCATGGAAGAAGAGATGGACTTCTTGATGCATAACCAGATTTGAGACTTATTCAAGTTTCCTGCAAGAAAAACAACAATGCAGAATAAATGGGTTTACGGGTTTATGGAAGAATATCGAGTTAAACATAGGTATAAGGATAGACTTACGGTGAAGGGGCCAGGGAAAATTTTAGGGGTGAATTTTAGCCCAAAGCTGAAATTTAACGGGTTTTAGATTTTAGAGGGTTGAATTTTATATATAAAACGTCCTTTTTATAGTTTTGTATAATTAGCCCCAAAATTATTTTAAAAATAATTAATTATTATCCTTTAGCCCAAAAATATGACGGCGCATAAAACATGAAATGTTTTATTCGCCTCCACATTTACTGGTCTTGATAGTTTTGGAACTACATTCGCCCTCAATTTACTAGGTTGGAGGGTTTTGGAATGACATTCACCCCCAATATCAAGTATGGCTGCAGGGTAAATCTCGCCCCCAATATCCAGTATGGCTGCAGGGTAATGCTTGCCTAGTTAGGCTGCACATGTCAACATAATGGTGGCACTGGGCTTGGACAAAAAACCACTCGATGACATAATTGCAAATATCTGAGCAATGGGTTTCAACTGTGTTCTCTTAACTTGGTCCCTCTTCATGTTCACTTATTCTTCCCTTGGTACCATGACAATTAGGAAGTCCTTCAAAAAACTAAACCTCTCGGATGCCAAGGTAGGGGTTGCTAAAAATAACCTGGATCTTCATGATTTTCCTGTCATTGAAGTATATAAAAGAGTAGTTTCTAGGTTAGGCGCCAGTGGGGTTATGGCTATCCTTAATAATCATATCAGCAGGACAGGCTAGTGCTGCAACAATATAGATGTCAATGGGTTCTTTGGAGATAGGTTTTTTGATCCAGATACCTGGATTAAAGGGCTAATTTCAGTAGCTTTAATGTTTAATGGAACTCATCATCTTGTGGGGATGAGCCTAAGAAATGATTGAGAGGTCCAAAGAAAAACCAGAACGATTGGTACACATTCATGCAGAAAGGAGCCGAGGATGTACACAAAACAAACCCTAAAATGCTCGTTATAGTACCAGGCTTAAGCATGACAGTATAAGACGAATGCATCCGAATGGCTAGTCCCTGAAAAAGACAAATGCATTCGAATGGCAGGGAATGCCAGGATGGGTAAAAATTAGAGTGAACGATAATCGCAGGTGGGGTGTTAAAGGTCTAGAGGAGGCTATCAAACTCTCACTTTCCATTGCACTCCACAAAAAGAATTATGAGAACGACAATGAGAATATATGTTTCCTAGTGGGGAACCTTGGTTCTCTCCATTGCAGATCCCGTTCAAAAGGCCCGTCTCTCCCACTATTCATCTATTTTTGGCATATAGAAGTCATCATATTTATGTTCTTGAAATGTGGCTCATGAAATATCACACTTTATCCAAAGGGCCCTGTACTTGGTTTTTGTGATGGACAACTAGTCTATCCTCGAACATGTGTCCAGAGTCTGCACACAGGAGAATGATGGCTATGAGAGGGATTGAAAATCAAGAAAGGTGAAACCCCTGCAAAGGTTTGAACAAGAAATCTTTTTTTCTATGCAGGCTCATCAATTTATGATAATTTTAGATGGTTGAGTTTTTAGTATATTATTTCACATCATTGATATTTGTGTAATAGTGTTTTCTTTCCAGGTTATGAAGCCTTCATGAACTCTAGCCAAGGAATGTTCTTCCAGTCCTACATTATTGGAAGATGACTATTTGGAAGGGAACAACACTGCACTGTTTGGGAAATGCAAGACAGATACATTACAGTTTCCCTCTGTTGTGGTTGGGATTGTGCCAAAGTTGATTGTTAAAGTCAAATATGCAACTAAGAATATTTGGCATACCTATAATTGGAATATATTTGTGTGAGTGCCATATGCATTACCCATTTCAAAAATTGGCATGTTTTGGTTTTGTATTCCTTGTGTATCAACTACATTTTATATTTGAAAGGTGCCAAAAATTTCCAGTAAGCATGTACATCCCTTTCAACAATTCCTATTAAGTCATAGGAGTTCTCTTTCACCTGATGGTTATAGTTAGTGGAAAAACTGAGAGGTGGCCTTTTTTTTGCTTACCATAAATAAGGCATGTTGAGAGGGAAGTATGCAGGGTATCTAATAGTGCCTCATCTCTTCTTTTTGCATGTCATGTATTTGACTTATTATAACTTGACATCCTCTTTCGAGCCTAGGTAAAACCAAAGGAAAGGTGGTTCTTCCCTTTATGTTTTTATTATTTAGTGTTCATATTCTTTTAACATAGAATTTCCCTGTTTAAACAACCATACCGTGATTTTTCCTATTTAATAATTTTGTGTGCTTCACTAAATACCATTCTTGAGCTTTCATAGATCAAGCAGTTAGTGAGGCTACACTTTGATAAAAAATTTCATTATCTTGTTGCTAGAATGAAAGCGGACATATGGATATATTGTCAGAAAAGTGTCTTCCTCCTAGTACTGTTCACCTAAGGATGCAATGTTTAGTGCTTGTTGCAAAGAGACCGGGAATTGAGTTTTCTCAAGCCATGGTTGGATTTGAGATTCTCAATGGAGGTTCAGTGCCAATCTTCGAAGGCATTGCTATCTATGAGGAATTCAGAGATGCAATTTTACAGGTAATTTAAATTGAAATTAACCAATATTTTTGTGTAAATATCCTCTCTTGTGTTCCTTTTGACTACAAAATATATTTTCAAGAATTTTACTGGGTTCATGTGACCTTGAATGGTTTCTTCTAAAATTCTCTGTTGTGAAAATATCATATGGTATCTCCAATCTTATAGAAGAAGACAAAATGTACGTATTGTAGTTAGGCTACATGAAAATGAAAAATAATTTGTAGCTACTGTAGTTGGTCTACATGAAAATGAAATTCATAGCCAAATTTAATAGAACTAGCTGATATAATTCTACTAAAACAAGGATAAGGCTGCAAAATTCCTATGAAGAAACATATTCAAATACTACATTGTCTGATTTGCACGCTGTTGAAAATATTGACAGTGTGGCCAATACTAGCACATCTGCGTCTGACAATGGATTTGAAGAAAGGAATCATGTGCATAAAGTTAAATGATTGAGGAGGGAAATAATTGAAATTAATGGAGAAATGGATGATTGTTTATTTTACTGTAATTAGGGATTTTTTCCTAATTGTTAATTGTTAGGCATTAGTTCTAACTAGCCTAGTCCTATTTATCTTTATAAGGTCTCCTATTCATATTTATAATATTGTAATTGATTATATTAATTTATAACAACAACAAGACTCTTATATTTATAGTTTTTATCTCTACACTGGTATCATCACCAAGAGCTTCAAGTAACTAGAGAAATAAACCAGTAGATAAACCAATAGTTAATTCTGAAAAGCAAATTAACTACTGGTATCATCATCTTATGTTATATTCTGATGTTCAAATTTATTAGTAACATTTATTAAATATGTCTTATAAATATCATTGAATTACAAACCTACAAATTGACATGAGTAAAAGAGAGCCTCTTCATTTTAAAGCCGTCATCTTTGTAATAAACAATAAACAAAAGATAAACCGTTAGGTCATACTGTGTTGTTGTTTTTTTCCAAAAATCTTACAGAAAAGAAGCTGATATGCATCCTGACACGTTAAGTCGATGGAAATTAATTTCAAGAGAGAAATGATCAAGGAAAAAATTGCGATTTCATTATAGGAATTGGAGTTTGGCGTTGTTGAAATTTTGTCTAGAAGAAAACAGATAAATCCTAGATGCTTGCAGTTCAACCCTTCCCTTTTGTTGTAGTATGGTACATATGCCTTTACATATATCTTATGTCTATTTCAAAAGTGAGGAACTGACGGAATCTAAGCTGCTTGCAGTTGTTGATCCACTAAGTTACTTAAATCTACGATGCAGAATGAATGTTATATATATATACGATAGGTTTAGAATCTTTTGCTGTGAAGGGCATCTCCGATGTTGTTTTGAATGCCATTCTACAAAAGGTTTTCATAAAGTATGTTCTAGTGAAAGATGACACCCTTATTAATTTGTTTGAACTATAGTGTGGAGACCATCACTATTGGGGACAAAAGGAAAGGCATCCGAACAAGTGTACTGGAAGAAAAGGCTACTGCATGTAACATGCTTTGTTATTATGCTGATGAAATGAGAGAAAGATTCTATCCATGGATTGGGCAGGTATTTGATGGAATTAATCATCGTTATTAAATGTAGGTGACACTTTTCTTTATTAAATTATGTAACCAATTTTGGTTTGATGACAGGTTGTGCCAATTCTTGTTCCGTTATTGAAGTTCTATTTTCATGAGGAAGTTCGGATGGCTGCATTTTAAGGTATTTTATATATTGTCTCTAATGGAGGAGAAATATATTTGAGTCAAATATGTTGAGAAACTTATCACCAGCTGTTGTTTAAACATGCATGCCAGAAGTTCTCCGAGCTGTAAAATTGGCCATGGATAAAGGACAAGCACAAGGATGTAATGAGTCATATGTTAAGCATCTCTTGGACTATATTATTTCATCCTTTTTGAAGCATTACATAAGGTGAGAAAACAAGCTCTTTTAAAATTTTCCAACTTTTCATTATGTATAGTTCATTAGCTTAAAGATATATGATTTCAATGGCTCTTGATATTGTCTATTTGCACTCGATTGGAGCTGAAATAGTTTATGTGGCTTACCAGGAACCGGAAATAAAGGTCCTTACAAATATGTTAAGCTCACTAAATGAATGCGTTCAGGTGATAACACAATTGTAATGCAACAATAAATACTATATGGGATATTCACTTTATTTACTTCACTGGCCATGTTGGTTACCTGTCCAGTGCCACATATTGCATGCTTTATTTTCTTCAAGGGAGTTGTCTACAGTCTTTATCTGCTTTTAGCTTTAATGATGATTCCATATCAATATTGTCTGTGATGTCAAAAAGGTATTATTTCCTGTAACTTGGGTGCAAGCTTGTGGAGGCTTTGCTCTATTGTGACTATGCTAATGAAGGCTTTTCTTGATTGTGACAATGCTAGTGAAGGCTTTTAGTTTTTACTGAATTGTGCTATTGTTGTTTTTGGTCACAGTTTTAGGCCTTTAATTTGTTAGCCTTCTAGGGATTAAAAGATTCATCGTGAGGACTTAAGAAGATTCAATGTGGGCATAATGATTTTTTCTAGTAATTCTAGGGAATTTGGCAACCAAAACTTGTTTTCTATAGATGAAACTTACTTTTATTTTGATTTAGAATTTATGTTAACTTCCTTATCTAGTGGTAACTTAGATTGTATCCCATTGAAAATTAAACATTTTTTTAGAAGCTTGTTACGGAGGATGGTACTTTCCTTGTCTTATTATGTTTTCTTTTACTTAGCTGTGGATTTTATTAAAATAGTCCAATGTATAAGATCTAAGATGCATATGCATGCATCTACTTGCCCCTATCATGGGATGCAGAAAATGTACATAGTTTTATGCAAGACAGAAATAATAAAATTTGAGGATAATAATCTAGGAATTATCCAAAAATCTCTAGGTCACACAGGAAAGGAAATGACTAAAGAGGAGTATCTACTTCTGTCTTTTTTGTTTTGAATGGGCTCTATTCACTTTCTGGTCAAGTCTAACAACATTATGTCATTTGAAGGGGTCTATGATTTGTTATTCTTTCTGTAGGTGACCATGAATTCTACTCCATCAAAAATGAATTGTGAAAATAACATTTTCTCCATGGCGATAGGACCTAAGGAAGTTTTCTTCAACATTAACATTTGTGAAGAACATTATACATATTCTCAGAAATTGTAGGAGCTTTATTTTAGCCTTTTTTGGCTTGGATAGGTCATAAAAATTTTCAGTGGGTCAAGACTCAGCCAACAACTGGTCAAGATTGATTAGTTGAAAAATAACATAACATTCGTTATAAATTCTTAGAATTGTGTGGTCTTCTTTTTTTCTCCTACAAGTATTTGCCTCATTTTATCAGAAGGAAACCATAGGACATGAGTTATTCCAGAGCTTCATAATTTTTTCAGAAGGGCTGAGGGGTTATAAGGCTGTGAAGTTGTACTTTAAAGCTTTTTTTCAAGTTCAACTTAGGTTAATATGTCTGTTTGTTCGCGTTGCTGTCTTTCTGTGCCTAGTTTTAAATCTTCTTACTGCTTAGGATTCTGTCAACAAGCGGACATGATCGATTGGCTCAAATCAAATTAATATTTCCTTTGATCCCCTAAAACTGTGTCGTCTTTTTCTTCCTTGCAAGCAACAATGCAAGCTCGTTAAAAAGAACTTACAAGATCTTAGTTATCCTAAAATAAAATATTTCAGCTTATAAAGCTGAGAAGATTTTTAATTATCACTTTATATGTGGAAAGCTATGATTCTAGCCCAAATCTCATTAAGTATAAAGGTTGTTTGTTTAATTTCAGTTCAGTTTTGGCTTCTTTTGCTCTTGTACAAGATAGGGTTTAGTAGTTATATTTTATTGAATGTTAGATAACTTTTAAGTAATTACTTTGGGATTTTGCTGATGTGCAGATTTCAGGTTTGTTGCTTGAACCTGAGCAGATTAAGAAAATGGTTGACGAATTCAAGAAGGTTATTAAAACTAGAAAGAGAAGAAAATGAGAGTGTACTGAAAGATCAAGGTCTAAGGACTTTGATGCTGAGGAGGGGGAGTTGTTGCAAGAAGAGAATTCCAAGGAGGGGTTATTTTTTGACAAAGCATGTGATGTGCAGCTTGCTTTGTTGGGGCCTGGGGGTTAGTTGTGAATTTCAGGCACCAATTTTTTCATTTTCATGCGGTCATTTTTATCTGGTAGGAAAGAAATCATGCAAAAGATTCAACTATTTGTCTGTGCAGTATGTTTTATCAAATAGCGTTAACTGACCTAATCTATTTTTTCAGATTGGAGAATTCCTAGAAACACTTTTAAAACTGTTGAAATCATTGTTTTTACCATACTTTTATGAACTTGTTTCCTTTATCACTCTGATGCTGGTAAGTTTCCACATTTTATAATGAATAAATGCTTCTTGATTCTATCATTTATAAAGAGATGCATCAAGCTACAGCTAGCAATTTTATATGTAATCAGTTATGAATTGAATAGCACTAAAGGTACCCTAGGATCTACTACTACTTAAAATGTGGTGGTGTATTCTGTAGAATTGATACTTGTTCCTTCCACATCTTTGCAGGGAAAATATCAGAGTGAAGAATAAAGACGAGTGGTAATCTGCATTTTTTATCACGTTGCAGAACAGTGTGATCTGGCTGCTACAAAGTAGTTTACCCAAACTTGGTGGTTGTGAGTGTATGGAATAGTTATTTGGCTTCTTATTTGGAAGGATCACCAATTTTGTATTGTTTTTGGGACAGGTATTATGACACATTTTTTCCATTTCTTCTTGAAGAATTCACATATAAATATGCTGATATCCAATAAGTGATGAAAATTATCCTAGTCTTGCATTTTGATGTTTAGGTGGAATCTATCTATTTTCTGGCTTGTCTGCATTTTTTTTATGTTTCTCTACAGGCAGCAATTTATGGAATTGGAGTGTGTGCTAAACATGGAGGCCCAAAAATAAATCCATTAATTGGAGGTAGAGCTATGTAACATGATGTTATTTATTTACTGTGAAAAGTTTGTCCATGTTGAATGTGTTATTGTTTGATTGGGTTCAATCACAACAGAAGCTCTATCAAATTCGAATGATGTAATTAGTGATCCATAAGCTCTTTTGCCTGACATTTCAAATTTTTTAAAACTTAACCTTCTTCCATTCACCACAACAGTTATAGCTTGCGAAGTGAAAAGTAGCGTTGAGTTGAGCCAACACGTGTCCTCCCTATTTTACATTTCGCAATTTCAGAAACTTAACTTTCTGCCATTCACCACAACACTTATCGCTTGCGAAGTGTGAAGTACCGTTGAGCCAACACATGTTCTGTTTCTAGGAAAAATTCAACAAAGTAGTCCCATGGGAAATCATAAGATTATCTACTAACTACAGCAAAATTGACCTATTGAGAACACCATCATAACTAGAACAAGTAGACCTAGGAGACAACAACTGGAAGGTTGTTTGATGCAAAGCATCCAGTAGAAAGGATCCTAGAAGGTTGATGGACTCCGCCAGAGGGAAGTCTTCAAAATCCTGAATAGCATGTAGATATAGAGGTTGGCATGTTTGGCATACTGTAATTACCATGCACATTATGAAATCCCTGTATACTACCTACTTTAATGCATGAAATACATTGTCAGTTTTTTTCTTGAAGCTAATCATGCTTATTAAATATGTCCTTGAAATGCATTACATATCAAATGTGTCCTCACCGGAGTGATGGAAAACAGTGTTTGATCACAATTGTGTAGAAAATGTTGTCGCAAAAGGCCAACCTGTGCTTATAGAATCCAACAAGTTTGAGTATGGACTATTTATCATAGACTGCATACATAAATTTCCATTGACCAAGTAATATGCAAGAACTACACCTCATTCAATGTTTGAAAGAAACCAATAATATTTGCTAAATTTGCTAAAGAATGCCACCAAAAGACCCAAGTACACATCATTATCCTAAGGAAGGTAATTAATTATATGCTTGCAATTTTTTATTAGGCTTAGATTAAACCTTGTATTTGGTCAGTGGCCACCATAGGTTTCTATGTATGCCTTGATGAGATCAGCAGGATCAGTCACACTGCTGCACAACAGTAGGCTGCCTGCCAGCATTCTGCTCATCCATCTCCATGGCCAAAAAGTAGTCCATTTCTGGAAACCACCAGGTTACCCCTGCCTAAACAGAATACCAAACGAGGCCCAAGAGAGTGTTTCAAGTGGCATATTTGATTGCATTATTTTTGTGTTACAAACAACGATTGTGTATCATGTATGGTAATGTGTTTGGCCTGAATGCTTCTGATTACAATTTGGGATATTCACATTTTTTTAGTAAAAACAAATCAAACATTTTATTTGTTTTTATGAATTTATGTTTATTTTTGATCCAGTCTAGATGATTGGTGACTTGGGTTCCTTTTAATCACGCTTCACCATGTGGCCTTACCTAGTGATATACAACTTGTCTCTTGAAGTTTTCTTCCCTTATAACTATGTCACATTATTCATACCATAGAGAAACGTACTGGTGTAATAGTGATGTGTGCTTGTACTGTTTTTGGAATTTTTGAGTGCTTCATTTGGTGCTACAAACAAATTTGGATGTGTGTTAGTTTGGTATGACTCATGAGTGTTTGAGATTTTTTTTTTGGATTGAATACTTTTGATTATAGTTCAATGCTTCTAGATATGGATTATTTGGAAGTATTGAATTTACTTCAACATCAATTTAGAAACTGATAGAACCCTGTTGTTTGTTGCTTCATTTGTGTTTAACTATCTCTTGCAATATCTAGTAGATATTGATATCAATATATGTTTATTTGTTGTAGTTCAATGAGATTGATTCCAGTGTACCTCTAAAAATGTTTGGATGTTTATACTTTGGAGATGGTAATTTTACCATTAGTAGTTGGGAACATAAAGTACTAGTTTGTAGAGATGGAAAAATGAAGCTACCAACTGAAATATTTTTTTTTCTTCAATTGACCAACGAAATGAATGTGCCGCAAGGGAGAGTGCTTGTATTGCTTTGGTAGCAATTATTGCTGACTGGTTACAAAACAACCCTAATTCTATGCCAATAAAATCACATTTTTCCACACTGATACATGAAGGATATATGGAGTGGAGGAAGTTGTGGGAACTAGAGGAATATAGAGAGAGGTTCTCCGATGGGCACTTTTATTTGGAAACAATATTGCAGTCAAACATGTTTTATAACTGGCATTGAACCTCCACATATTTTTAAGTTGTGGAAAATGTTTTAAGATTAGATTGGGATGCAGGGGCTCTTGTGTGATGTTCCAGTGATATTTCAGTATTGTTTGTAAGGACTCTATTTTTCCTGTGAAAGCTGGCATCCCCTAAAAGTTAGACAAGAAGGTGGGTTGCAATTATTGGTTGGCTTTGAGACTCGACAGTATCATAATAATACGAAACAGAATTAGATGTTACTAGAATAGTATTATAAAATGTGATATTTACATATTAATAGTAATGTGTTGTTAAATAATAGACTTTATTAGACAATAATGTGGAAGTTAAATAAAATATTTTTCAATGACAAACTATTGCAATAATTATTTAGTCTCATATTCTACTTCAGTTTTTGTGATCCTTCAAGTAGCAAGGCACCTTCTATTAAGAAAATTCTCCTCTGTGACATATCATGCTTGTAAGTTAATCATAAATTTGTAGATTATTTTTACTTACTTTTGATGATGGGTAGTTCTAATAAATGGAAATGTTTAGTTGGATTCAATGTTTATCCTCTTTATATAGGATTGACTTCTGATAATAGTGTTTTATGCCCTATGTAGACATTTTTCACTAGCATGGAAATGCTTAATGGAGAAGACTTGGTATCATTCTTTTGAATGTGCGTTGTAACTCTTTGTAGAAATATAGAATTTTTTAAATTTAATTTTCACTTCATTGATCTATTTGTAGGGGTAGAGTGGTACCTGCACCTCTTGAGGTGCAGTAGGATAAATGTGGAAGTGATGATGATGGTGGTCATCATAGACTAGCACCGAAGAAGCAAAATAAGCATCTCCTCTGAATTTTGTTCCATTTTTTGGTGCTTTTTGTTGGAAACCATCTATGTTTCTATCTAGGCACTGTAATTCATAAGGTAAGCTAATCTATAATTTAAGAAATATGGTATATAAACTATACATACTCCTACAATCTAAACATCATGGATAAATATTCAAAATTTCAAACTAATGAATTTATTTTCGAAAAAAAGGTTTTATAGATGCTTTTATTTGAGGCATACTTGTGTCTTAATTCCGCATTCGAATTTATTTGTAGAATTATTGTTTGTAAAATCTATATATTTCTAACTATCTCTTCAGGTAAAATTTATATACATTAAATTTATAACATCTTATAGCTTTTAAGTTTCACTAATCTATCATAGCACACTGGTAAAATACAATATCTTATGTCAAACTCAATGCCATTTACTGTGTACAACAGGATTTCCACATTCGTGCTTTACCCAGATCCCATTTGTTTTATATGCATTCTATATCATCAGTCAAGTCATGAATTCTTATAATATATTGAGCCCTATTTTCTAGCTATCCTCTCTTCAATTGCTTTGTAAGGATTGAATACAATCTAATTGCATAAATTAAAACTGGGGCAGAGTAATAACTCAGTATCAAAAGACACCATAAGCTTTAATTGCTTCAAAGTATTATAAATTTATTTTAATATTACTTAATTTTCCATGCTTATGTGGAACATGGTCAAGAGAAGTAACTATAACAACAATGGATTTCCATGAAGACTTTATAATTTTTTAAACATGAAATTTGTGATGCGTTACTAAGTTTCTTCATTATTTTATAGACCATTATCCATCAAACTGACTTTACTCCTTGACTGGCATTGCATTCAACATTGTGCACAAGTATGATTTACATGTACCAATCAAAAGTATGATTTTATCTATATTTGATAATGCAAGTTGAATACATAATACAATACATAAGAGTGATGCGGTTATGAAGTTCAATATGAAATAATCTATTGATTGCTACTATTACTATTATATAAGGGGTTCTCTTCCAATGGTCATTTATTAGCTATGCGAACAAGGATTTGTGGAATTTGTATTTACTATAAGAATATGCATAGTTGAGTTGCAAACAACTAAGTATAATTTGGTAGGAAGTTTAACTATGTGTAATTCATAATGATCTTGTCTTCTTCATTGATGAATTTTAAATGTGTGAGTTTTTACCTAAGCCATTGCATTATCAATGTGTCAAGGCTCAAAACTCGACCTATATGTCAACTGCTTATGATCGTTCCTAGGAACATGAATCCCAATTTTTGTAGGTTTAAAATTTATCACAGGATTGATCTATTGTGGTTGAATTTGTGGAGGTTATCTCAAAATTTATTGAAGGTACCATGGATCTAAATTTCTTATGAAAATTCAACACTATAACAAACTTTGATGCAAATTGTTGATCAATTCTCACTTGGTTAGGGTCATAGATGTTGATGAAAATTTTGTGTGCATGCATGAGAGTTGGGTGCAAAATCACAATGTTGTGTAGCATTAGTGTGATAGATATGGGATAGTGCAAAGCATAGTTTTGAAGATTAATTTGAGTTGACTCCTACCTAATCAACTTAGTCAAGTTGATTGTTGGTTGAACGGTTAATTTTTGGTTCAATGGATAGAAGATCTTGCAGGCCTGTTACACCATTTTTTGGTCATCTAACCTGTTACTATTAGATGGACCTAAGTACACCATGTAAGACCAATTTTACCTTTAGTAAAATTTCTTTCACTATGAAAATTAATTTAGTAAAACACCTTTATGAAGTTGTTTATGGTCTAAACAGGAAACCCCATGAGGAAATATTAAATAAATCCACATTTGTTTGATTTTCGTCAAGGAATAATTAGTTTAACAAGAGTTTAATTAATATTCCTGGTCATATTTAACCCAAAACATGAAAATTAATTAGATAAATTATTATTTATCTTATTATTTTCTAGGAATAATTATTTAAACCTTATTTAAATAATACTCCTTGTTAAAATTTGACTAAATCACTCATAAATAGTTAAATAAATCATTATTTATTTAATTATTACTCAACCACATCCTTAAAACGATAAATAAATCATTTATTTATTTATTATTTACAAATAACGGGATTTGACCCAAGTCAAATTCATTTTCCCTCCAACAAAAATTTCAATAAAATATTCCATAAAAGTTTGATCTTGATTTGATTCATAATATTTTAACTATGCACCAATATCTAGACTAACTCAATATTTTGTTATAAATAGAAGGGTTTCTCCATTCATTCATCACCTTTTGTTTCCTAAATATCACTCCGGATCTATACTTTTGGTCTGACTTTGATCCACCATCATTGTCATATTTTTCTATCCTTTTTCTTCTGAGCTCCCTTTGAGTTCCATCTTTGTCTCAGTTTTCTACACCATAAAGAGAGAGGAATTTTAGATCTGAAGTGCGGAGGAATTACAATAACCCATCCCATTGAGGAGAACTAGTAGCATCCTTCTATGTTTTCCTCCCAGGTGCCCTTAATACAAAATTCATTCAACATATTCTTGTCTTGTATATTGGATGCATGGAGCAACTGTTGTTTATATTTACTGCTTAATGTCTTTTAATGCATAGATCTATATTTTTGTAGCATTTATCTTGGTCAACTAATTGAAGATATAGAGATATTGGAAGCCATATTTTTTGTTAGGGTTGTTTGTTATGCGTGGCTCAAGTGACAATTTTTCATACACTTGCAATTAAGATTCATACTAACAACTGACGACTCCACATGGGTTTACGATTACGATCGCTGTCATTTTTCTGATCCCTGTATATCCAGCTTCTTTAAACTATAGGATTTCTCTTCATCCTCTTGTTTTTCTTTTCTTCATGTTTTTTTTAACCTGTAAAACCATAAAACATTAAAAATTCTAACTTCCATGTGTTTTCGGACCTATTGTGCAGGTGACAAACATCCGCCACAGCTGAGACGAAAATTTTTGCTGAAATCTGCTACCGAGAGTGCCAAAAGTGCAGGTCGCACTTTTTGGTCCTAAACCTATGACCTGGAGCTTTAGGATGCACTTTTCAACTCAGAAACTGCGACCTCTACTGAAAACAGGTCAGAAACAACGACCTGGACCTTTTGCGGGAGTTTTTCTGAAAGTTTTATGGGTTTGTTTAAACTTTTGTTCAGGGTTGTTTGAGCAGCATCTCCCCCCGTTTTGGACCTATACTTGTTCTATTTTACTCAACTAAGTGGGAACCTAGCCCCCTAGGGCTTTAGTACCCTCCACACTTTGTCGAAGAGTTTTTAGCTGCTACAGTTTGTCTGAAATTTTTGGAGTGTTTAGCCATTTTTCAGATCTGATACCTCACCTTCAGATCTGCCTCAGATTGGCTATTTATCCATCCAAATCACCTCATTTAGTTTTGTTTTTGTTTTACTCTAGGTACCACTCTGTGTCCCTCCAGGAGATAGCCTTTCCCCACCTTATTTACAACAATCTTTCCTCTGATTTATTGTTTTTTTCTGCACCACTTTCCAGCAGATTTATGTTGAACCCTTAGTTAAACTGAGAGGGGGGGGTGAATCAATTTAACACATACATGGACTTTTAAAAACTTTTCCCTTAAATCTTATTTACACCTTCATTTCATGGTCAACTTAATATGTGAGCAATCTTAATTTGTGAGCAGCAAGTATCAAGCAGATTTGTTAATGTAACAACAGTCTTAATATGCAAGCAACATGTATTAAGAAGATTAGATAAACCACATCAACACATAGACATTATACACATAGACACCAGATATAAGTGGAAACCCATAAAGGGAGAAAACCACACCTTATTATTGTTGTGATGCAAAGGCAAGCTCCAAATCCCTCTCACCACTGTTTTTCTGCAGGCACCAACCTACAGGAGGCTCCAACCTCAATTTTACAAGTTACAACTTGCAAGGAAGCTCCAACTCCCATATATTTTCTACAGGCACCAACCTACAGGAGGCTCCTACCTCAGTCAGCTACAACTGACATTTTATCAAGCTACAACTTGATGTGGAAGCACCAACTCCCATCTATTTTCTGCAGGCACCAACCTACAGGAGGCTCCTACCTCAGTCAGCTACAACTGACATCTATCAAACTACAACTTGATAGGGAAGCTCCAACTTCCTTACTCTTTCAAAAGAAAAACACTTGTTGATTTACCTTGGATATCAGCTCTGTTCTGTACCTTCTTCTCTGTTGTTCATCAACTCTTATATCAGACCTGCATCATCTCTGCTCAGCCCCTTCTTCTTCTTTGCTCAGCTCCTCCTTATTCACATTCTTCTTGCAGCTTGTTTATTCTCTTCAACTCTCTTTAATTCTGCTGCACACTCTCTTCTTCTCTCACTCTTTTTCGTCAACTCTCTCCGCTTGGATATTACCCTATTTTATACAAAAACAGCTTCATGGTTGTTTGTATTCCTCTGGGAATTCGAAATGGACGGCCATGTCTCTTTGCCTTCTGCCTTCTCATCTCTTTTCAGCTTACTCAGAAAAATATAACTGTAGGTGCTTATTTTAATATTACAGTGGGATATTTCCGGAGACTTGCCAATGCATCACAAACAATAAAAAATTCAATTACAATGTTTACATTCACATATAATGAAAACTCCAGCTCACTCATTATGTCTCTTGGCTTGCTGCGCATTTGTATTTTCTCTGATTGTGTCTTTGTCCCTTTCTCTTCTCTGTATGCCTTTCTTTTTATGGCTGCTGCGTAACTTCTGTATTTGTGTAACTGCATTTTTCATTTTTATATCAGCGCTTTATATATAAATGAATCTGCTGACTGTAATTCTGGGCCATATTCCAACACTTTTCATGCCACGAGTGTCTTGTTGATGTGGAACATTCCACAAGCGGAACGGCATATATCACAGTCGTTGTATATTAATAATCGCCCTCCCATTAAGCCGAGGCCCGTGGGTTCACAGCCCATGTGGCATATTTTAATACAACTGCAACCATGTTTTATATATCTAACAACAATCATTTTATATAAACAATCGCCCTCCACCTTAAGCCTTTGGTCTTATATTACAATCCAATAAGTCGAATCACAACCTCTAATATATGAAAGGGTCGGGCCCCACCTGAATGCGATCAATCGTAATCGCAAATTTCTAATTGCGATAGTTGCTGTGCAGTTTCAACCAACTGCGATATTGCGATATTGCGATGTTGCGATAGTTGCGATATTGCGATGGTTGTGATATTGCGATATTGCGATGTTGTGATGGTGCGATGGCGCGATGTTGTGATGTTGCGATGGTGTGATGTTGCGATATTGCGATAGTTGCAATTGGGAAGGGTCCCACCTTATATTACTATGTTTCTTTGGATCTCGCGCTGCATATGGCTATATATATATATATATATATATATATATATATGTTTTGGTCCTTTGAATATAAAGCGCAATACTTTGCCGCTGGAGTATACGATTCCCGGAATAAGGTTTGTCTATATATATATATATATATATATATATGCATTACATTTTCGCTCCGACCTTTAGTGTATCTTCCAGTGGAGGAGGTGATTCTCGGAATTTATTTTATGTATCCTTCCGCCTGGGGTTAAGCGATTCCCGGAATTTATGTGCCTTTGTTGTGCTAACGCCTCTGCCTCTGCTGTGCTAACTCCTCTGCCTCTGTTGTAATAATGCCTCTGCCACTCGACCACTTCACTGCTTCTGTATTCGCTGCTTCTATCTCCACTGCTCGACCATTTCACTCTGCCTCTGTATTCGACTGTTACACTCTAGCAGTGTTCTTCCGCCTATTTCCTTTGCCTGTTTCAGCTTCAACGTTGCTCGACCTCAGCCTCTACTTCATGTCCTTTTCATCTCTTCCTCTGTATTTGCTGCCTCTGCCTCTGCTGCTCGACAACTGCTCTGCCTCTGCCTGTCTCCTTTATATTTGCTTCCACTTCCTCTGCCTGTCTCCTTTGCTGTCTCCTTTGCCTGTCTTTGCTATATTTCCGTTTCTATCTCTTCTTATTGTCTTTTCTGCCCTGCTTCTTCTTTTTGCTGCTTCTGCTACCTCTTCTTATGCTTTCTCTGCTCCTTGGCTGATGTTTCAAGTGCTCCTCCTTTGTCATCTCCTTTTCCTTATTACTGGTTCAGGTGCTGCTCCTTTGTGCTCCTTTGCCATCAATGACAAAATTTCCAACAGTCTCCCCCTTTGGCATTGATGGCAACACCTCCACTGATAATCCAATGCTTCCTCCAAGTCTTTCTTTGCCTGGCTTCTTTTAGAAGACCCTTTCTTCTATTACCTGATTTTCCTCCCCCTTTGACATCAATGGCAAAGGGTTGCACATTTCTCAGTATTGATTCTGTCTTTGCATTTCCTCTCTCTGAGTTATGTTTAGGCCCTCTTCTGCTGACTTTGTAACATGCTGCTCCAGAGTGATGTACAAGACTTGTTGAGAGAACACTTTGAGGATTGTTGCTCTTGAATGTACACTACAAGTTGATACAATCCCAAAGCACTGACTCCTTTCACTTGTATAGAGCTGAAAGTGAGGATAATGACACTTCATAGAACACATTGTACTATCTTTAACTAATCAGAGATGCATCATTTGATTTAAAACTAAAATTCTGATAAGGCTTCAAATATACTTCTGTCTCTGTCTGATGTAGTGAGCCAATATATTTCTGTTGAGGAAGATTGTAGATGGAATATGTCTTCTTCTGCAATACTCATCTTAAGAAAGGGGCCTTGAGGTTCTTTTTCCATAGTTCTTTGATCCTGTGGACCTGTATCATACTGCTGCTCCACTGATAATGCTTGGTAATCTGTTGATAAGCAGGCTGCTTGTACCTAAACAGCAATTGATATTACTTTGGTAAACCATGCAGAGGTTTCACTTCAGCTTGTACATTTACCCATAATTAAGACATCTATTATTGAGCTCTCCATTGTTTTCAACAATAATCATCAATATACTGAATCTGATCTTGGTCTCATTAATCTTTTGTTTTTTTTTTTTTCTGTCATGATGTTTAGAAGAAGTCATAGCATTTTCTTTTCTAGGACTGCTCTAGAACCATTGCTACTTTACATACAATTCAACTGTTCTATATATCTTGGTTCACCTCTGTGTCTATTCATCTGTTCATTGTACTTGTGTGCACCAGCTACATATATAACTTCTTTTCAGGTTTATTCTCAAATACATATGAATCTGGGTGATTTTTGTTTGTTACCATCTTTGTTCTCGGGCTACCTGCTTGCATTCTCTATACATATATGAGTTTTAAACTTAATGGTTGAAACTCATATTACAAATTCAATTCACATTTTTCCCTGTACTTATTCCTATCAAACCTGTAATCTCTGTGTATCTCTGTCAGACCCATACTTTTATCCTTGTGTTTAATCACCTGATCACTATCCCAGTAAATTCCAATATTTCACTTAACTGTGTGTAAATGCATCCCAAAATTTCATTGTCCAGTCATTTTCCCAATCTGGGCACTCTCGCATGTTCTCTTTATTCCACGCTGGCAAACTTAATAAAAACAAGTCTGGTCATTTTTAATATCTCAATTATTCAGTTATAATCCGACAGTCCATTACACGTACATGTATTAGGCCCCGTTCACATATTTCATATTTCATATCGCGCCAATTAACCATATACAACTATTATAATCAACATAATACTTTGGTTATTAAAATCATGCAAATTGACCCTCGGCATATTTAACCATATATGCATATTCCATATACATATTACGATGCCCTTCACATATACAGTCATTATATATAATATATCCACTCATATATTATTAGATAATCGGAAATCTTTTATTAATTAGAAACCTTAGTCTTCCACCGTATATTAATAACCCGTCATACTTTAATAAACAATATAAACCAAATTCATTGTATATGACTCCGCCCCAGGCCCACAGTACAATCAAGGACCAATCAAACGCATGCACTGTACCTTTGTTAACCCACATGCTCTTCCTTTAAACTTCGTGCGGGTCCTGCAAGCGATCACCGTCAGATGTCGGCCCATCAGATCGACGGCTCCTGTCCATTTCACTCCGTGTCCTGGTACGATATATAACGCGCGAAGGCGCACTTTAAAGGGCGGTTTTGAAATGGGTCCCTTGCCACATGTCGATTCCTGTATGGAATCGCTCCAATTCAGAAAATACCACCTGCTCCGGAGAAGCGGTGCGAAATGGCAGGGTGGTTTTCGGCAATCCGCGTTCACTGTTCATCTGGTTGTGGTTCCACTTCCTCATATTCTCCAGGTTCTAGTCCGGCACTTCCGTGTACAACATTAACTTGTGGTTCCAATATGTTCAACGATACTATTCAACCATTGCCATTCCACGGTCTATTCGCACCCGATTTATATATTCGATATACACACCGAAGCATATAACCACGAACATTCTGGAGTATATGCATTAACACAGGGACGGAGTACAGTACTGCAGAGTCAAAGCACTCTCACGCATTCCCAGAGCACCACTAGAACTCAATCATATACATGATTTCAATTCTGTCTTCATGCATAGAGATTCCTATTATAGGGTATGCAGAGTTCTATCACTCCGCCCGTATCCTTGGCTATGGGAATCGAACTTCAATTACACAAATCCATTACCAATTTCATAACAGGCCAGATATTCAACTCGATGGCCATTATTCTCCTATTCTGTTACTGAAGAGGTCCTCTGCCTCTCTCTAGCTCTCGGGCTCTCTCTCCAGTCCTCTTATGCCATTTAAGCAAATTTGCTCCAGCTCATCTCCAAGCATATTAAGTCTTTACTACAGGGTTTTAGTCTTCAATCAAAGTCTATGCCATACAAACTCAATTAATGAATAATTGCTCAATAATTCATCTGCAAACTGTATTACACCCCTAATTCATGAATAAACCTCTGTATTACACTCCTTCAGGCCTTTTCAACTCCACTTCTCTGTCTCTAATTCCTTTTTCTTCCTGATCTCATAGTTGTTCTCATTACATGGAGCTCTTCTTAGACTACTTTCATGGGGTCTATATATGAACTGCTCTCCCCCTGGGATGTTGCTTCATACTTGTAACTGGTTAGATATTTTCTTTGTTTCTTAGAGCAGCTCCCCCTGAGACTAGGATGTATTCATTATGTTATTGAGATAATAGGCTCCCCATTTCTCTTTTCTTTCCATATTTTATTGGGGGTTCATCATAATGTCTGCACTCCTTTCCGATTCATAGTTTTGTTTGATTGGATTGGATTTCATCTTCTGTCTAGAGTTATTTAATATATATGGCAGTTTACAGTCCTTTGCTTTGTGGCCAAGCTTGAGGCATATATAACATCTTATTTTATCAAAGTATATTTGAGCTGATGCATAATATTTCATTCCCCTTTTTGAACATAATTTACAATCAACATATTTATGTCCAAATTCATTGCATGCATAACAGTAGCCATGGAAATGATTTGTGTACTAGGTGAAAGATTGTTCTTTCCATTTTCTTGCTTGAGGGATTCTTCTCTTTTGCTGCATCCTTTTTTGATTGGACTGAATTGGCTTTGTCTTGCAATATGCTGCATTATGTCCTTGTTTATGGCAGGAAAAACATGTGCTATTTTTCATAGGAGGGAGGAACCTCCTTTGACATCTTCTTAATTTGTTCAATACATCCTTAAGAGCATATGAGCCTTCAGCAATTGATTGTTTCATCTTCTCATTCTCTGTTCTTTCATTTTGCTGCTTGATTCTATTTGTTTCTCTGCAACTCATGTTCTTACTAGATTCTATTTTTGTAGGAATCTGCTGAGTTGCTTTATTATCTTTTACAACCTTCACAAAGATAATTTTCTTATTGTCTTCTACCCTGGGCTTACTATTTTCTCCTTCATATCCTATCCCAGCCTTTATGAGAGGTGACCTTTGTGCATTTAGAATCTGATCCAACTGTTCAGAGCCTTTCATTAGAGGTGTATTCATTAATAGTTCTCTTTGGGAATTTTCTAAGTTCTTTCTTAGGCTCACTACTTCTTCTTCCAATCTTTCACATTCCTGACTTTTCTCTCTCATTTGTTGAAGTAGAGTGTCTTCTACTTTCTTTGCCTCTTCAATCTGTGTCTTCAGGAAAATAATTTCTTTTCTTTCTTCATATTCTTTCTCATCACATATTTGTACCAATCCCTTAAGGTCTTTGTTTTCATTCTTCAATTTTTCTATTTCAGTCAGAGCTGTGTCAAGTTTGGCTTTTTCTTCTGCTGCGATTTCTTCATGGCTCTCACTACTATTCACACCAGCAGGTACCTCATTTGATTGAATATTTTCCTTTTGACCTAAAATTTTCTTCTTCTTAATTCTCTTTTCCTTCTTGACAATGCAGTCCTCTTTGTCTACTCCATGCATAAAATGCAATTTGTCCCAGATTTCCTTTGCTAAAGTTAAATCCATTATTAACTCAAGATCCTTGTTATGAATATTTATATATTACATTTTGCCTTCACATTTTTTGTTGTTCTTTCTTGTAGGGAGTGCATGCGGTAACCATCACATACAAGCTTCCATACTTCAGGTTCATAAGCCAATAATCCTGTTTTAACTTTATCTCTCCATTCAGGAAAGTCTGTTGTATTTAATACAGGTACATTTTGATAGTCCATGACTTAACCAGATCTCCTTCAAGCTATTAAGCTTACACCAAAGGAACTTGGCTTTGATACCAATTGTTGAACTCTTAGTTAAACTAAGAGGGGGGGGGGTGAATCAGTTTAACACATTCATGGACTTTTAAAACTTTTCCTTTAAAATTTATTTTACTTTATTAACACCTTCATTTCATGATCAACATAATGTGTGAGCAATCTTTATTTATGAGTAGCAACTAATAAGTCGATTAGATAATGAAACAGCATTCTTAATATGTTAGCAGCAAGTATTAGCAGAATAGATATATCATATCAACACATAAATATCATGCACAGAGACACCAGATATAAGTGGAAACCCATAAAGGGAGAAAACCACATCTTATTATTGTTGTGATGCAAGGGCAAGCTCCAACTCCCTCTCACCACTGTTTTTTCTGCAGGCACCAACCTACAGGAGGCTCCTACCTCAATTCTACAAGCTACAACTTGCAAGGAAGCACCAACTCCCTTCAGTTTTCTGCAGGCACCAACCTACGGGAGGCTCCAACCTCAGATCGGCTACAAGCGACATTTTATCAAGCTTCAGCAGTGTGGAAGCACCAACTCCCATCTATTTTGCAGGCTCCAACTATAGGAGGCTCCTACCTCGATCGGCACAACTGACATCTGGCAAGCTACAACTTGATAGGGAAGCTCCAACTTCCTTACTCTTTCAAAAGAAAAACACTTGCTGATTTACCTTGGATATCAGCTCTGTTTTGTACCTTCTTCTCTGCTATTCATCAAATCTTATATCAGACCTGCATCATCTCTGCTCAGCCCCTTCTTCTTCTTTGATCAACTCCTCCTTATTCACATTCTTCTTGCAGCTTGCTTATTCTCTTCAACTCTCTTTAATTCTGCTGCACACTCTCTTCTTCTCTCACTCTTTTTCGTCAACCACTTCTCCCCTTGGATATTACCCTGTTTTATACAAAAAACAACTTCATGGCTGTTTGTATTCCACTGGGAATTCTAAATGGATGGCCATGTCTCTTTGCCTTCTGCCTTCTCATCTCTTTTATCCGCTCATTCAGAAAATATAACAGTAGGTGCTTATTTTAATATTACAATGGGATATTTGCTCTCTTCCAGAGACTTGCCAATGCATCACAACAATATAAATTTAAATAAAACATTTACATTCAAATTACAAATGAGAACTCCATCTCACTCATTTTGTCTCTTGGCTTGCTGCGCATTTGTCTTTTCTCTGACTGTGTCTTTGTCCCTTTCTCTTCTCTGTATGCCTTTCTGTTTATGGATGCTGTGTAACTTCTGTATTTGTGTAACTCCATTTTTCATTTTTATATCAGCGCTTTATATATAAATGAATCTGCTGACTGTAATTCTGGGCCATATTCTAATACTTTTCATGCCACGAGTGTCTTGTTGATGTGGAACATTCCGCAAGCCAGAACATATATATATCACAATTGTATTACATTAATAATTGCCCTCCCCTTAAGCTGAGGCCCGTGAGTCTACAGACCATACGGCTTATCGCAATAGCGTTATATATATATATATATATATGACAGTGCCTTTTAATATATATATATAACCCAACTTTGTCTCTTGGCTAAATTATAAGATGATTTAATCATATAATATGCCCTTTTAATACACCTTAACATACTCTCGGCGCATACAATAAAGCCTATATAGAACTCCTTTCGGGCCCACCTGACATTTTTTCGAATGCGATTGATCGCAATCGCAAATTTCTAATTTGCGATAGTTGCTGTGCAGTTTCAACCAACTGCAATATTGCGATATTGCGATGGTTGCGATAATGCGATGGTTGTGATAATGCGATGGTTGCGATATTGCGATAGTGCGATGGCGCAATGTTGCGAAGTTGTGATATTAAGATGGTGCGATGGCGCAATGTTGCGAAGTTGCGATATTGTGATGGTGCGATGGCGCAATGTTGCGAAGTTGCGATACTGCGATGGTGCGATGGAGCAATGTTGCGAAGTTGCGATATTGTGATGGTGCGATGGCGCGATGTTGCGATGTTGTGATGTTGCGATATTGCGATATTGCGATTTCGCGATGTTGCGATGTTGTGATTTCGCGATGTTGCGATGGTGCGATGTTGCGATATTGCGATAGTTTCAATTGGGAAGGGTCCCACCTTATATTACTATGTTACTTTGGATCTCGCGCTGCATATGGCTATACACATATATATGTTTTGGTCCTTTGAATATAAAGCGCAATACTTTGCCACTGGAGTATACGATTCCCGGAATAAGGTTTGTCTATATATATATATATGCATTACATTGTCGCTTCGACCTTTAGTGTATCTTCCAGTGGAGGAGGTGATTCTCGGAATTTATTTTATGTATCCTTCCGCCAGGGGTTAAGCGATTCCCGGAATTTATGTGCCTCTGCTGTGCTAATGCCTCTGCCTCTGCTGTGCTAACTCCTCTGCCTCTGCTGTACTAACGCCTCTGCCGCTCGACCACTTCACTGCTTCTGTATTCGCTGCCTCTGTCTCCACTGCTCGACCGTTTCACTCTGCTTCTGTATTTGACTGTTACACTCTAGCAGTGTTCTTCCACCTGTTTCCTTTGCCTGTTTCAGCTTCAACGCTGCTCGACCTATGCCTCTACTGCATGTTCGTTTCATCTCTTCCTCTGTATTTGCTGCTCCTTGCTTCTTCAAATGGTCCTGTCTCTGCTTCTCTTTGCTGCTCTGCTTCTTCTTTTTGCTGCTTCTGCTACCTCTTCTTATGCTTTCTCTGCTCCTTGGTTAATGTTTCAAGTGCTCCTCCTTTGTCATCTCCTTCGCCTTATTGCTAGTTCAGGTGCTACTCCTTTGTGCTCCTTTGCCATCAATGACAACATTTCCAACAGATGGATGACATATTGTGGAAATTCACCAACTCATTTGTAGTAGTGTACTTGGATGACATCGTGATCTTCAACTAGACTTGGGAAGAGCACCTCCACCACATCCGACAGGTCCTCCAAACACTTCGGAAACACAATTTGTGTGCCAATTTGGAGAAGTGAACTTTTGGCATGACCCAGGTTCAGTATTTGGGATACATTATTGATGAGTAGGGGGTGCATGTGGATCCAAACAAGATCCAAGTAATTCGGGATTGGCCAACCCCAACCACTCTAATAGACCTTCGCAGCTTTTCGGGTCTTGCTAATTTCTACTGCTTGTCATGTTGGGATTCTCTCATATCACTTGGCCCTTAAGTCAAGTCACCAAAGGAGGAGTGAAAGAAAAATTCTTTTGGTCAGAATCTCAACAAAATGCGTTTGTAGAATTGAAACATCAACTCTACTCTTCCCCATTGCTCACATTAGCAGACTTGAAACAACCATCTGAGATCGAGACAGATGCCTCTATCTATGCTATTAGGGAAGTTCTTACTCAACAGGGGCATCCAATGGAATATCACAGTTAGACACTGTCCGACACAGTTTGGAAGTATCCCACTTATGAGAAAGAGATGTATTCCATTATGTAGGCTTGCTGACAATGGAAGCATTAAATTTTGGGGAAGGAAACGATCATCCACACAGACCACCAACCCGTGTATTTCATACAAACACAAGGGAAGTTGCAGAACAATTGCCATAAAAAATGGTCCACATATCTGCAACATTTTCATTTGAACATCAAGTGCAAGAAGGGAAGCACCAATATTGTTGCAGATTACCTCCACTAACCACTGATTGTGGTGATAACCACTGTGCTCAACTCTTGTGGGAACAAGAATTCTGATTAGCCACTTCTCTACAAGAGCGATCCAGAATTCGACCACACATACAAGATGCTCTTGGAGGGTAATCGAGTTCCAAATTTTCACGTCCAAGATGCATTTCTATGTCACCTAGGACGCTTTTGTGTTCCTTCAGGTGAGCGTGCCAAGATGATTTGGGAAGTGCACTACAGTTAGGTCACTAGGCATTTCGGGGTCGAGAAAACAATGGCAATACTGCAAAACTATTTCTATTGGCCAAACCTTCGACATGATGTTGGGAAGTACATCAAATCCTGCACTATCTGCGCCATTTCTAAACTAGCCATCAAGAAGCAAGGCCTCTATACTTCGCTGCCTACCCCTATTCGACCTTGGGAATCCATATACATGAATTACATGTTTGGCCTTCCTTCTACTAAGCATGGGAACGACTATGCTTTCATGGTTGTCGACAGATTCTCAAAGACGACCATTATGGTGGCCTGCAAGAAGAATATCACAGCAGAAGCCACTTATAAACTCTTCTTTGAATGTGTGTGGGTACACTTTGGGATCGTACAGTCTATCATCTCAGATCGAGACAATAGTTTTCTCAGTACATTTTGGTCTAGCCTCTGGTCAATGCTGGACACCAAGCTCCCAAGTCCACAACTTTCCATCCCAAAATTGATGGCCAGACAAAGGTCGTCAACAAGATGATCGTACACATTTTATGCATGTTCAACTCAAAGAATCCATGCACATGTGATAAGAGCCTCCCCTATGTACAACATAGCTATAAATGGGCCCTCCACAGCTCAACCAACCACAACCCCTTTTAGGTGGGTCTGGGATTCCAGCCACTATGTCCCATTGATGTAGCCATGCCATTTGCATCTACTTAGGCTGATTCAGCTCATGTCTAGTCGGAAGCTGCCAAGGTGACCAAATTCATTGAGTGCATTCATCACATCTGCCAATAGGTTCATGACATATTAGACAGAGTCAATGCTAAGTAAAAGCAACAACATGATCAACATCGGGTGCCACACAACTTCCAGGTGGTTGACAAAGTGTGGCTACATTTGCAGAAGGAGCGGCTCACTCGACCCCACCTCAAGATTCACCCGCTCCGATATGGGCCATACACCATCACCAAGGCTATAGGGGACAATGCCTTCGATCTCAGTATTCCATCATTCCTTGGTCTGCACCTAGTGTTCAATGTGGACCGCCTTCAACCCTACTTTCCACCTCTACTGGACACATCCAACATGGCAAAACAACTCACACCAACAGAGTTAAAACCAGACTGCACGGAACAAGCAAAAACTGATCGAATTAATAACACATAGATCAAGAACACTTGCCAGCAGAGGATCCAACTATATCAAGTTGTCAAAGTGGGCCAACTCCTTCACTAGGGCAAGTGCCTCGCCAGGGACCAAGTTAAACAGAAGTTTCCTCATCTCATGGAGGAAATGCAATGGGGAACATTACTTCCTAAGGGGAGGAATGATTCAGGTGGATCTTTGTGTCCACCCACCTATTCCAATTGGACCGCCACCATTTTTTCTTTCAGTTTTTCATTTTCCTTAATTGTGGCACAATTTACTATTTTTGGCAGTTTTTTGGGTCCTGAACTTCTAGAGCCATTTTGAGGCCCTAAACGACATTTTTTGGGCATGAAACCTTCGGCTAATATGAGTCTTCTAGACTCAATTTTTTTATTAACAGTTTTAGTCCTCATATAGATCTTTCTAACGATGTAACATGTGCATCAGACAGAGATAGTATGCGAAAGTCACGATCCCAAGAAATTAATGTACCAATTTACCCTGACGGGGCCCATAGTCTAGCGTTTCATCTCCTAGGGTTAGTTTTTTTTTATGTTTAGGGTTTTCCATTGTTTCTAAATAATATATAGGCCTTCGAGCCTCATTGTAACATAGAGTTTAGAGGCATGTAGCCGCCACATCTCTTCTCAGAGATAAGCTACCAACGCCGTAGCTAGTTTATTTCCATCCCGTCTGTACACAAATTTCAGTTATTTGATATTAATGAAATCAAGTGTTATTTCTGTTGCGTATTTGTATTTATGGTTATATGTGTATTATGTTATGTTCCTACTGTTATCACCAAACTGAGGTTGATTGGGTTGCTCAACAATCTATTCAGTGTAATTGTTTCAAACCATTTATGGTTGGAAGTTAGCCCTTCCAACCTGAGAGAGCTCTCTCAAGGAAATATATGATATTCAATAAAAAATGTTTAGAACAAAGATGGCTAACTCTCAAATGTATCTTGGATGTTTTTTTTTTGCAGTTGAAGGATGTGTGTTAATGGCTACCATTGGACATGGAGTCAGTGTGAAACTCGATTACATAAAAAAACTTTCATGGAAGCTGAGGCATGTGTACTCTCATCAAAAAATAACTTGGACAACAAACTAGATGCATAAAGGAATTTGGAGCATACTTTAGTATGAATTCCAAGTGATTATACACAAAACAAATTGAATTAACATAAAAAAGGTAGATAAAACAAACACATAAGATTACATGAAGAATCTTAGGTCTAAAAGAAGCTTTCTGCAACTGTATATTACTGAATGGAAAATATTACAATAGTAGCATAAGGCATAACATTGATCAACCCCATCTAACTCTAAAAATACTCTCATTTATAAAGTGAGGAATCATACAAATGGTTTTCCATCTTGCTATCTTCGAATTCCTGCCTCATAGACCTATTTCAAAAAGGATTAACTCACTTGGAGACTTCCTAGGGATATTTTCTATTTGGCAGAGTTTGAATACAAAAGGGACTATTCTTTCATTAAATAGTTCAAAAAATCCCTTTAATAACCCTTATCAAATGAAACCAAATGATTTTATAAGTGTACTAGACTATTGATGTGTGACTATGCCACGTGGATGTTGAGTTGGACCTCTTCCAAGTCGAATTTTACAATTTTTACCCAAATCTTGTTAGTGAAAATTCTGAAAAATAGGCCTCGAAGATAAGTGCATCATTTCCGAACCCTAATGGATTTACAAAAACTGAGAGAGGTTTTTGTATATGGGATTATGCTAAAGACAATCCTCCTTCATATTTCCAAAATGATTTTTAATTTGGTCAGAAATTGAAGTTGAAGTTGACTGCTAAAACAATCATGTACAAGAAAGTTTAGGAAAGTTCATAGCTTAGTTTTCAAGGCATTTTCATTTCACCACCTTCTGCACTTTTTATGACTTTGCAGCCTATTGTAGGGTATTCATTAGGTAAAATAAGGTAAACACACGTCTTCATCCACCCCTGACATGATATTTTTTGGAATTTTTACCTCAAAACATTCTACAGCTAGTTCGTAGCGAAAACTCGACTTAAAGCCTGGAGCTCGCTACGAACTTGCCTAACTTTTCCAGATTTTGTAATTTTCACTCTTTACCTCCAAAAAAACATGTTTAAAGCTCTGTAACTGATTTGATAGAGTATTATAAGACAAAATTGGCCAAAAGGTGTGTCTTACCATCTTTAAAGGGGCAGTAGGGTCATCCACTACAATCCTCTTCAAACCATTTTTTTCTTCAATTATTCTTGCACCATCTCCATTGAACCAAAATGACATGCTGAGGTGTCAAAAACCATGATCAGGTGGCAAAGTGTCATGCTAGATTCCAGGTCCTTATATTCTGAGTTTGATGAGTTGTGTATTGATGAGGTGGCAAAAATAGTGTGTTGGCAGCCATGTCATCTTTTTTCTAAGTGATATTCATCAACAGGTGTCCCAATGACACTCCTCAACTCTTTTAATGACTCATGTGCTCTCTGAAATACATTAAATGCTTCAAAAATACCAAAATTTCAGATCGTTGTAAAAACAAAGTTTTTAGGCAATTTCATAGCGAATTATGACTGTTTTACACTGATTTTGCTACGAACTTGTGTAGACGTGCCAAATTTACATGAAATGGCCAATTTCACTTATGCACGAGATATTTTTGGGATTTCTATTTGATATTGACACCTATCACCTTAATGATGACCTTATAAGACCCTCACATATGTACATTTTTTTAAAATTAATGAACTTCATGACCTTATTTCACCCTAATGACCTAACCTAAGGGTGAAAATGTGAAGTTGGGAAACATTTTTTTCCCTTTTTTGATGTTGAAAATTGTAATTGTCTATGTTTTTTCAACTTCAACTCCACTAAACTCATATTTTCAATGCAAATTACGCTTTGACATAAAAAAATATTTGTAGATAATTGTCTTACCTCCATACTCATATTTTTTTTTTTTTAATTATTGACATATAGAGGGGTAAATTTGTTTTTTACTGACTGCATATACTTGAAATTTTCAAGCAAACATAAATAGTCACATTTTGAACCCTAACTTTTTTGAGGGAAGGTTATTCATTTTTTGGAAATAAACCATATCATCATAATCTGCATATATTGCGCTAGTGCACTGACTATTTTTCGGTAATTTTCAGATTAAATCACTATTTTTTTATTATTTTTTGAAATGGACGAAGACAAAAAAAACGTTGATGTTTCAGTACATTTTATGAACCCTAGATTTTCTTTTCAATGTGATCGTCGATAAGAAAAATGAGAGTACCCTTTTGAAGTAGACAGGGAGAGGAAATGCAATATGATTTTTCTAAATTTTTTGGTATCGTCATTTTAAAGTTATTGAATTTTCATTCAGTGCAATTTTCCAAACAATGAAATTCCACAGTGACATAGTTTATTAAAAAATTAATAAAAAATTGAAATTTTTAATGAAACTCCACAAATTTTACATCATCAGAAACTAGATTCAGAGATGAATCTAATGGTACCTAGCCCGAAATATAAAATTTTGTTTTTGTAGGTGTTCCACCCCTCCAAAGTTGCAGGTTCTTGAAAACTGCAAAATTTTCTGGGTTTTTCGTTGACCAGAAACTCTCAGTCGAGATAATTTCTCGGGCAAGACATTTTTTAAACTCTCGACCGAGAGTTTAAACCACCACAGGTTAAATTTAACCGTGCAACTAAACTCTCGTTCGAAAGTTGTACAAACTCTCGGCCGAGAGTTTGCGCCCGAGAGTTTACATTGGGAGAGACTCTCAGACGAGAGTTTACGTTGGGCAGAAAATCTTGTACAAGAGTTCTATATATATGTTCGTTCATACTATTCACGTGACAAGTAAGTAATAGGCAGAGTGGTAGGTATTTATTTTACAATTATTTTTCGACATTTAAATATTAACAATAGCCTTATCAGGAACCCTTATTTGCGCCAAGTACCGGTTGCTTATATGAACCAAATACCGTAATATTTATTTAATTTAGTTCAGTGGTATAAAACTAATATTTATTTAGTACTTTTCTTTTTAATATTATAATTTGATGTGTGCAAATACATTTAATATGGCATGTACATGTGATGTAGACATACATGTGGTTGATAATAGTATTTTTTTATTGTTTAATTTTAATATTAAAAATTAATATCTATTTAGTAGTTTAGTTAGTTTGTATATGTTTCATTTTAATATTAAAATTAATATCTATTTAGTAGTTTAGTTCCTTTGTATAAACTTAATTTTAATATTAAAAATTAATATTTATTTAGTAGTTTAGTTAGTTTGTATAATTGTACTACTAAAAATTAATATTTATTCAGTAGTTTATTTGGTTTGTATATGTTTAATTTTAATATTTATTTAGTAGTTTAGTTGGTTTGTATAAAATTAAAAATTAATATTTATTTAGTAGTTTAGTTAGTTTGTATAATTTTAATATTAAAAATTAATATTTATTCAGTAGTTTAGTTGGTTTGTATATGTTTAATTTTAATATTAAAATTTATTATTTATTTAGTAGTTTAGTTGGTTTGTATAAATTTGATTTTTATATTAAAGATTAATATTTATTTAATAATTTAGTTGGTTTGTATAAGTTACTGCTGTTGTCATGTTTTGAATTTAAATTTTTAACAGAGACTTAAAAAAGAATTATAATGAAAAAATCTCATGTTTTTTTCATTTAAACCATAAGTTAGAAAATGGTGATATTCTAATATAAATAAAAAAAAGTACGAGAAGAAATAAGTGAAGGGATGGATACACACCAACACCCTGGCACCTATACATGATTTCGGGGGAGAAAAGATTTGGGTGTTTTTAATAAGAACAAAACTCTCGGACGAGAGTTAAAACAATTCTAGGTCGAGAGTTTTAGAACTTTCATTCGAGAGTTTACCTGAGAGTTTATGTAAATAAAACTCTTGGACGAGAACATACTTAACTCTCGTCCGAGAGTATTTTAACCCCGATCAAGCTCAATCTAACTCTCACGCGACACTTTAAAAATCTCTCAGACGAGAAATTGAGTTGACTATTTTCTCGAATGAGAAATTACAAATTTCACACAAATTTTGGCCATCTGCCAAAAAGTGTTTCCCAACTTCGGGATTTCACCCCTAACTTACCTAAGACCAACCTAGACAAACCTAGTTGTTATCAAGGATAAAACATGCATAAATTCAGATCAACGTAATAGGTGATATTGTTCCTCATTCTTCCAAACATCATAAATTCATCCTAACAACTACATAATACTTCACGAAATGGGTCAAAGAAATACTACTAAAGGTATCCAATTGTGAAAACATCATTGAATTTATTGATCAATTCATCATTACCATGTTTGGTCTACCCCATGCACTTATTTTTGATAATGCATCTTATTTTCTAGGAAATAATATAACTAAATTTTCTCTAAAGAGAGGATTTAAACTTAAGTATTCTGCAAACTATTACGCTCAAGGAAATGGTTTAGCAGAATCAACTAACATGAACCTCATTAGGATCATTAAATGAACTGTTGATCAAAATCAAAATAATTGTCATAAGGCGTTGATATTTACTTTATGGGCTGATAGAATAACCAAGAAGGCCTCTATAGGTACTTCTCCTTTTAATCTAGTATATGGGAAAGAGGCTATCCTTCCTCCCAATCTAGCCTTCCCTTCATTAGCCCTAGTGAAATTCATTAAAGAGGAACCATCTTCTTCTTTACAACTATGAATGTTGCAAATGCTTAAATTGGAATAAGAAAGAGATAAATCTAAATAGGTTCATGCCCATCACCAACAATTAGCCAAATCTTCCTTTGATGCAAGTTCAGTTAACAAAAAGAAAATCAAATAGGGCACATGAGGAAAAGGCTAAACAGACTGAGTTTCAAAAGTTGTGGCTTGGTCCATTTTAGGTTGTTGAGAAATTAGGTCCATCAACTTTCATTCTGTAAGTTTTCCATGGAAAGAGGGATTCTCTTCATGTTAATGGACTAATTCTCAAGAAATAATTTTCTTGATAGAACATTTATTCTATTGTAAATACCCATATCTACATATCAATGTATTTTATCCTAAATAATGTTAGGTAATACATTATTGGATTTTCATTAATATTTTTTATTACTTTATGAAATTTAACCTTTAAAAAGTAAGAATGTAGAAATAAATTGCAAAATTGAGGCTGGATATGGTATCTATCATTAAACTCTGAAATTTTTATCCATTAATTTGTAGACTCTTGTAAGTTGAAACTTCAAAAGATTTAGTTATTTTGTGATCGTTCGTGAAAGGTTTTCTTCAAAAAAGTAGAGACTATATTGAATCTTTAGCACCTCTCAGCTTCAATTGTCATCCAGTACTCTTAATGAGTAAATGTACCTCCCCATCCACTAATTCTACATTTTTAGAGTGTAATTAAAAAATATATGAATCTTAAAAGATAAGAGGTTTCATCATGAGATTTCTTACCATGATCATAGGAGACTAATAATGTTGCATTATCATAACTAGCCACCAAACCAGGATAACGACTTGTATTTATATAAATATAAGATAAGAAGTATCATCATGAGGTGGCTTGTTCAACCTTACTAAAACTTTTGAATGTCATTGTCATTATCTGGCCACCAAACCAGGACAATGGATTTTAAGGAATATTTAAAAAGGAAAAGATTAAAACATAAAATATCATTACCTCTAAGGATACTACTATAAGTGGATGGGATACTAGTTCATTTTTGGTTAAAAGGTAATCTTGTCGAGGCTATGTATGCCTGCTGAAAACAATGGCTCTACCTGTGATATAGAGGTTTATCTATAAAATGCTAAGTTTCAATAAAGATCCTTGATTTATCCTTATAACTGATTAATGATTGATTCAAGTAGCTAAAATCTTCATTTATAACAGGTTCCAAGAAATTTTCAATGAAATGAGTCCTTTTATTCAAAAGTCATCTTTACCAATCCAATTTTCAAAATAGTTTTTGTTTCCAAGTATTTTCTTTGATAAAGTTTAAAAATTCAGTATTTATTTTCTCGGAGATAATTGTTTCTTCCAGTGAATCACCAATTGTTGTAGTACTCAACAACCCCCCCATTTTGGTAAATAATAGATTTGATAAATAATGGGGACCCTTTAAAACTTTAGTTAAAATCCTTTTAGTCATATAAGATAGGAATTTTAATTTTTGTTAGCCTCAACAAGAAATAAACCTATCACGACTTAATCATAAAGCAATAAATAAAAAAGGTAAAAAACACTCCTAAAAGGTTTTATCACAAATCACAACTATGTTATGTGCCGCCTTCCGAGAGAAAACCCTGATGCGAATTCCTCAATAGAGAAATACAGGAAAAGTATAAATGCCTTTAATAAAGATAAAATAGCTTCCATGCATATAATACAAGGTCAACCCCACTAATAAGCCACATCATCTATCACAAATATTATATCAGGAATCTCTATATTCGGTAAATACTTATGACATTCTGATGTAGATCCCTTCCGATATTTCATTTTCTCTATCACAACTTCACATTGCAATACCCATATCACTTATATCCAATATAGACTTCCGATATCGCATCGATTTATCGTTATTCGATATCGCATCGCAAAATTCAAATGGAAGCTCTCTTCAGGAATCCCTGATAGAACCTTATCGCCTTTATATAATGGCCGTTATATGAATCCAATTGCATATTAGCGAGGGTTTATATTGCATGTTTACAATTTCTACATCCCAAAGAAACTTGCAATTCGAAGCCTCCAACGATGTGCTGACCTGTATAAAAGCCATGTGAATGAACCTTTTTCCATTAATCCTCAAATGTAATTGAATTTATGTTTGTCGAAAACAAAAATGATTTGATCATTTCAATTGATTATTAATTGATTATAATAATTAAGGCATGGATTTTTATCACTTAAGTCATTTGTTATCATAATTTATTTAATTCGAATAGTTTGTTGCTCATTCTCTATATTCTCCTTGCATACTAGCCTCTACAAACAGAGTTCAAACGAGATGTCTAAGGCTACTAAGAAGAACAAGAAACCTATGGCATAACTGCAGGAAGTTCCATCTACTCTAGAAGTGACTAAAATGCCTCCATTATTCTCAGATACTACATGCACACTAGATGTCGGAACCTCCTCTTAGGAGGCCATATACAATATGTTTGAAGACAAAAGACCCAAATTTGTGGAGAGACAAGTCACGGCTGACGACTCTACATCTACGTCTGAAACTAGCTGGAGCGATGTCACAACTTTCCATCTACATTGAATTTATTCTCAGCCAAATATTTCCCTTAAAAAAATATGTTCAAATGGATCACTGACCATATGAATATCTCAAAGAGGAAATTTTTTACCTCAAAGGAAACAGTAATCGGGCCATTCATAAGCGAAGACTTGAGGAAAATGTACCACTTCCCAGAATCACAGAAGATATACGACAGCAGTTTGTTCAAAAGTTTGCAAAGGAGAATGAGATTGAGTCAGAACCAATTAGACAGTGGAGAAGATACCTTAATAAAAACAAGCATGAAGATAAGGGTATGTACTCTCTCACCTCCCTTGCAGACCCAGATTGTTACATTGATGCTATGATGTGTAGGTTATACGGGTATTCCAATACCCAAAAAATATCGGTTGAATGGGTACCTTTGATAGATGCACCCTCTAATGGTTACATTATGGTTTGAGTGACCATTTTGTCCAATAATATAGGCACCCAAATCCTCTCCTACAGAAGCAAACACAATTTTTCTATCAAAACCATACTCGCTTTCACTATGACTGCATACATTATGGACGTTCTCTGTTTCACTTCTGATTTCGCATCCATGGGATGGAAATGGACCCATGAGGACCCCTATCCTATTCCCATTTACCATGATATACTATGGGAATCCAACTTCCAACCACTTTTTTATAATATCCTCCATGGGGTCATGTTAGAAATATTCCAAGATTTATTTAATGAAAAAGCCTCCAGAATTTCCATTGAAGTTAGTGATGACTTTACAGCCATAGGTAAATGGTTCGGGGAAGGGTTTTTTACTAATGTTATAGTTTTAGATAGTATATCCAACCCACATGTCCTTCCACTCTATGTCTTTGATAAGATTTTAGCTCGAGAAATTACTTACCAAACAGTTGGGAATGGCCTAGCCAAAGCCCTAAAGGAAGCAAATAAATCTATTTGGCCATCGTTTCCTATTCAATGTAGAGTTTATGCCCTAGAAAATTTCAAGCACGTTGTGCTTGAAATTGACCAAATCCAATGCCTAAAGTTTCCTACCATTCCAAGGAGACAATATGATCCAAATAACATAGAAAAGAATTTCACTGCGTAGGTCAAATTAAGGAAGTTCATACATGAACTTGATGATTCCGATGATTTTTTTGAATCAGAAAAAACTTATTCATAGGCGGAAAGGTTATTAGCAGCCTAATTGAGTCTAGAAGTGTTAAATAATTTCAACCAGTATAGAAATAAAAGGTTATAATACCTACCTCTGGACTCGTTGCGTATTTCTCAACCACATACCAAGAAAGATTAAACTTTAACGATATCGTCAAAAGAAAGTGATATAGTGTAGGTAACAGAAAAAATATCATTATCAACTGAACAGGTGAAAGAGTCACCATTGGGTAGTAAGCTAGATGAAAATTGGGATCAGTTTGATAAGGATATAAAGAATACAAGATCTCGGGAGGTAACTACTCTACTTCATAAAGAAATAGTTCACACTCCTGAAACTACAAGGAAGACTTTGCTCACAACTGGGACTTCCGATAAGGTAGTCAATACTGATGCTTTAGAAATAATCCTGGCACACCCAACTTCTGAAGTGGTTCTCAAGATTGAAGAAATACCCCCTCTAGATGTATTTTACAATCCCAAGCATAGATCTGTAATGAGAAGGCAAAGAAAGAGAAGAAGAGTAGATTAGTCCCAAGACTTAGTCCCTAGAAATGTAACTCTAGAAATTGTTTGGAAAGATCCCCAAACAGATCCTTATGAAGATCTCACAAGACTATCGCAGTTTGCAGGGGCATATGCAATGACAAAAATTGATAAAGCCTCAGAGGTTCAAGAGTTGATCAAGGTTAAAAATGACATAATCCTACAGTTAGAGCAGATACTACTAAGTGAGAAGAAAATAATTGAACATCAATGGCAGTCTAAGCTAGCAGAGCTGCAAAATAACTTCAATGAATTGAAACTTCAATATGAAGCTGATATGAGAAGTAAAGACACTCAAATATAGGAACTACAACACATGATTGATAAACTTAAAGACAATCCATAAATTTATGAATTCAGGAAAGAGGTAGGAGATTTCAACTCTCTCCTTGCTCAACAACAAGTAATATTTTCCCAGAAGCTGGCAACAATCAAATATTTTTTCCAATCAAGTGATTCACTGATGAATCGATTGTATGATCTTAGGACATACTATAATGATATTTAAGAAAAGGTGTCTAATTTTTGCTTGGCAGGAAAACCCAAAAGGGAGATTAGCCAATCTTCCAAGACTAGAAGAATCAAAGAAGGAAATACTTTTCAGATATTAGGATATGAACCTAAAACAAGCAAAGATGTCTATTTTTAGTGTTAGGGACATTGAAAGTAACCTCACTAAATATGTTAGTGAGAATATTCTCGATGTAAATCTGATACAATAATGCCCAGTAGGAGCTTTAGCATATGTGAAGTTATTGATGACACCTTGGCAGGATTGGTCCAAGAATAAGGCTAGAAACGTAAAGAAGTTATCAAAGGTAAATCTCAAGAATCATTGGCAATACTTAGTGAAAACTCATAGCCAATGGCTTATGTTGAAATTTCTTGCCAATTCTACTACATATCTGCTTCCAACGCTCTTTAATGTTGTTTTCATGGGACAGATACGCATCAAGCCAACCCATTCCCCTAAATTAAAGCCCATGTTGGATACATGTGAGCTACGCCAACAAATGGGAGAAAAATATGCTTCTAGTTCCTGATGATATTGTTGAAAAAAATGTTATTATTGTCCTTTAGTTTTATTTTAAGGCTGGTTTGTTTAAACCATGTCAACATTTAGTGTATTTTATATTATTGTAGTTTTAATTTCAGCTATAAAACCCCTTCATGTCAATGAAGAAGGGGTTCTGAATTTTTGTAAAGAAAGCTTTGGAAAGTTTGCACTACTGTAATTTTTAAATCATATGAATAGAAAGGTTGAACCAGAGCTATTTTTTTCATGAGAAGAGCCTTGATATATCAAGTACTACTATCTTCATATTAATGCTATGCTTGAATGTGTTCAATAGTCACTCTAAATTGCTTCATTATATATGTTATTTAAATAAATTCAAGAATTTATTCACTATTGATGTGTGATATTACCATCTCTCAATATATATATGAGAAACAATGAAATATTTTATGTGATATATTTTAAATCAATTAATTTAATTTAATTGATTATTCTTAATTAATTAATTTATGTTTTAATTGAGTGCTTGATGATCTATATTATTTTGTATTGGAGGAAATCTTTAAAATGGTATATAAAGAGAGAGCTTGTCCTGAGATATAGATAGATATATATACTTAAGTTCCTTTTACTTTTATTTATCTCATCCATTCCACTACTTGTATATTCCACACCAATTCACCTATATATTTTCAAGGGAAACTGGTCTCGTTATCCCTAATCAGAGCCACCATTCCGTTCCTTAAGTTCCCAACTGGGTGGTTATTCTCGATGTTGAGGTAGATATTTTTGAGCTTTCAACATAGGGTTTATTGGAAGGTTTGTCCACATTAGTTTCATCTATAGAAATGGTTGCTTGGTTGGCCCTTTTCTTATTTTGTTTCGTCTTCTTATTCATCCTTTTCTTCTTCTTCTTAGCTTCCTGGTTACTAGAATAAATACTTTCACCAGGTGAAGA
Source organism: Pinus albicaulis (assembly GCA_034641835.2). Lineage (NCBI taxonomy): Eukaryota > Viridiplantae > Streptophyta > Pinopsida > Pinales > Pinaceae > Pinus > Pinus albicaulis. Next base: position 516,411,677 of record CM076577.1, on the reverse strand, counting down.
GGAAGAACAAGAGGAAGAAACAACATGTGAAGAAGGAAAAGGGTCAAATTTAGGATTAACATGAGGTTGATGTTGTTTAGTTGGAGGAGAACTCACTTGAGAAGCAGTTTGGACATTCAAAACCATAGTGCTCGAAAATAACCAAACTAGCAAACCAATGGTAAATCTGGAAAGGGACAACATTACCATATAAGGAGCACCAATATTTCCAAAAGGAGGAAAACGACCAGGATTCTCGTAAGAGGGGTTTCCATGATTGGTAGACTCAAGAAAAGTTTCCATTAGTATCAAACTAAGATCTACTAAGGAGGTGTTCCACGAAGAGGATGTTATTCCACAGTCAATTAATTAATTTTAGAAATTAACAATAAAATTAAATCAAAGAGGGGAATCTAGGCATAAACGTTTACCAAGAAACCGTGAAATGAAATACACACCTTGGTGAACCAAGGACTTAATGCATGACAATCAATCTCCTCGAATGTTATGTTCGATTTATCATGGTATACAAGACGACAGACTCAGTTACCTATGGATGGATACCAACCTATAGGGGAATCCCAAAATATACTCGACATTGCATGGGAGTGCACTCCGTAGTAGTGTTGTCTAATGCATAACCGTTCAATGAGAGCATTCCCATATACTTTTAATCCATGGAGAGTTGTCTAATATACTTGAAGGTACGTGGAGAACGATCCTATACACTTACGTACGTGGAACAAGATTTCACCCCCAGGATGCAACGCTGGAAAACAACGAAAATTCATACATTTAACGACACTGGAACACGTCTCTAACCTAGATGTCTAGATTTTTTCTTTAATGTTCCAAATTCACCTTAGGTTGATTGAGATACATTTTAATATATCTTTAATCATGTTTCAATTTCAAGGCTCAAAATTCGATGTCACTTGAACAGAGCTATAATGCAACTAATATGAGAGAAAGAACTCTTTTCATTTTCGATGAAATCTATCTAGTGTAGGGAAGAGATGCATACAATGATGCAACAATATAATATGCAGAAAAAAAGTTCTTTCAATACAAGTAAAATACCCTCTAGTGGATGTTTTTGAGGAAGCCCTTATAAAAATAGCCCAGATATCTGTTTGTAGCAGAGGTCACTAGAGGAGGTTGGCGGGTGGAGGTTTTTGAGGATGTTTTTTTTGCAGTTCATTTCTAATCATAACACACACCAGTGCGTTTTATATAAAGAGCATTGGTGCATACTATCAAATGGCACACTGAGACACTGTGCTCTTCGTACAAACTGGTCTGGTGCGTCTTAGTAATCCAATGCACTGGTGCATACTATAAAATGGCACACCAAGACACTCTGCTCTCCGTACAAACCGGCCCGGTGCATCTAAGTAATCCAGTGCACTGTAAAGAAGTGCGGTGCACCATTGATACAACCACCCGGTGCGTCTCATAATGGAGTGCACTGAAAAAGGGTTAATTAAAAAAAATTACCAACTGTAAAAAAATTCACTTTTACTTGTTACATTGGTAGAGATTTTAAGCATCGGTGTGAGTTTTTCTTCTCTGAGGCTCCCTGCCATAAGTGCTCCCATTGCCCACATTGCTTCCATCCATTTCTCACTGTGTGGAGTTTGAATTTTCAAAAATGGTAGGAAATTTTTATTTTTTGTATTCCTCAACAAAGATGCCTCCTCGACGAGCAAATGTGCAGGTAATATACTTGTTTCTCACCAATTTAACCTTTTAGCAGATTAATTTCTCAAATTGAGATAATATTTACCATTTAAAAAAAAAATTGTGCGGTGTGTTCGAGCTATTCGGCTTGTACCGTTCGCAGTGCTGCCTATAAATTTACAAGATGCACCATGAACAGTGTTAATGGAAACCAAATTGAGTTTTGGTGCGGTACCGAGAAAATGTGCACCACTTTAACAATAAAATAGTGCAGTGTGTGTCGGTTTTCGGCCGCACCAACTATTTAATTTTTTTTTAAATAACACACTATGTATGGTTGTACGGTAGTGCAGTCCTTTATCAGAACGCACTGGGAATTATGTACGGATGTCGGACGGTGCATTGACCAAACTAACCACCTCGAGGCAGATAGTTTGGTCAATGCACTGAACAAAAAATATTTTCTATTTTCTCAGTGCATGAAGTTTTTTCATGCGCATCGTGGGTAGTCTTGACTGTTTTACAGTAGCATAAATTTTTATTAAATATATATATGCAAATAAATTTGTCATTTAATAAAAAAAATGTATTTAATATGTGAATCATTCACTGACGTCAACAAAGAGAGGAAAGGCAACAACAAGAGCATATAGGACCATTATAACATGATTCAACAGTGGGAGGCACAAGAGAGGGAGAGAATTTTGTACCCTCGCCCTATTACGAACCCACCCAGTTGCTCTTAAGGGAGGTAGGCCTCCTTAAGTTCTACAAGGAGGCTACATTCTTGAAGGGGCACAATGGGTTATTATGACAGTTGATCTACATGTGAGATGCCCATCGACAGGATTTTTGGGTCGGTCCTGACCGATGGTATGAGCCCAATGAGGAGGACATTTATTTTATTACTGACCTATCTAGGAGAAGGAAGGATTTTCCCCATTTCCCAGATGTCCCTACGGTTATGTAGTAGGGAGTCAGTTGGCGTGCTCCTAGAGATACATTAGGAATGATATACTTTCTCCTGCAGATTTTGAGGTGTCCGGTGGTCAGTTAGGCATTTATTCGTTTGGTCCAGAGGAGGTTTTGGGCCTCTTACTACTACTGATGACCATTTCACAGTATACTAGTGACGAGAAACACATTAGTTGACCTCTTTTATTTTATGTCGATTCTTTATTCCAGACGCCATGACTCGTGAGATGGTCTGCCATTTTTTTGCGGAAGTTTTGTATAGCATTAGATAGATGTAGTTCTTAGGAACGTGGGAGGTTGACCTTCCCTTTTGCTTTAGAGTTATTTTGTTTATTTTTTGAGAGGTTTCTGGAGACAAGGCCTACTCTTTTCCAGCCACCTCGTAGGCCAATGTTACATGTACGGATGCAGATGTGGGGCCAGATGATGCCCAAGAGGGTCATGCCCAACTACCTGGCTAGGATATCTAGTGATGCACTAAAGCTGCTAGGCAGTGTTGATGATGACATGTTCATGATGGTGCCCTGTCCATACGCAGGTTTGGATTGGCGAGGGTGTACCAACATCCTCTTCACATAGGATAGGCCACTGGATGCTAGAGGTAATATTAGTGTTTTCTTTAAATTAATAGAATTTCATTTTATTTTCTTAATTAATTAGAATAAAATTTATTCTAACACCTTCTTAAAATTTTTCTATTAAATTGTTTAATGAAATTGTCTAATTATTGATATGTACTATATATTTGGTAGATATTGGCACATTCTTTGGGGACATGATTCCACCCCCAATGGATGATCCTGTAGATCATGACGAGGAGATGGCATGTTGTGGCCCTATAATTTATGAGATTGGCAAGTATAAACGATAGAGGAAAACATAAAACCTCTTTGGAGTCCAAGACCTAGTTGTCGTGATTGTTTTTGTTGGTAGGATGAATAGGTCTACAGAGAACTAATCCATTGGGACATGGATTCAAACAGGGGTTGGTTTTGTTGCATCAACGTATCAAAAGCATCATAGGGCAAGCTAACTGTGCATGCTGGATCTTAAAGCAGTAGAGATTGTGAGGTGAAAGAAGCAGTGAATTTGCACTAGTGGTTAAAAAGAAATTAAGAATTTCTTAACCAGACTACATGAAGAAAACATTCAAATTGTAATTTAGATTCAGAAAACATTCAGATTGGTTACAATTAAATTAAAACTAGACAAGTATGGCCATGCAAAGGGCCAAGAAAAATACACTTAGAAATCACCGCCTGTGGATTTTACCTTTGGAAACTCTTCGTAAATAAAAAAGTAGGCGGAAGGTGGCTGAAGTGGTCATGAAGAGGCACAATAAATGATTCTGACATCTGGATCTACTACTCATACCTCCTTTGCTGGATCATTAATTCTAATGTGGTGTTGGCACTGCTGATTCTAGCATGCCAACTCCATCTTGCCCTTCTGGACTGTTGTTCTCCTTCTCTACTGCATTGTCGAATACAGAAAATTACATAGGTAAGGATGTCAGTTTATATGGACTAGCCATTGAACACCTCTGTCCTTTGAAATGTTTCTATGATATTTCTTAAGCAGAATTCAACACCCTGTAATTGGCAGACAAATGGCTTCTTCCATTAACTTTTACTTCTTTACTAGCACATTTGAGCCCAGACTTCATTTTCTCTTCTAGTGTAGCAGAGCTATGAGACAAATTCACATTACATAATGAAGAATCATATTTATCTTCATATATGTGTTCTATAATTGAAGGAACAACTTCATGGGAAGAGAAACCTTTTTTGTTTCTCCTTATCTTGTAGGCAGGGATTGCTCAAATATCACAAGTTGAGATGCAGGCTCTATTTTGTTTTCCAACTGCAACCAACAAACCAAATTAAGATTTCCATTTCTAATATTATCATGCAAATCCTCATCTTGAATAGAGAAAATTGTTTGAGAAATTTGATGGGAATCCCCATCCTTCTTTTCAATGTGAACTGAAACATTATGGCCTGGGGATGGTAAATGTCCTCATCTTATAGGCCAAGATGTAAGCTTCATTTTTTTCTCCCATTGAGAGCTATTTTTTGGAGCTGGTGGCACCCGAATGCTATGAAATTATGATTTCCTCTTTCGCTTAGTGGAAGTTTTACTCTCATCAGGCTTAAATTTTTTCATAGTGGAAGAGATGGAAAGCTATACTGGTGTCTTAGCATCTGATTTCTTCTTATCTACCGTTACTGTCCCATGATTTGGTAGATTGGTAAACCAAATGATAGGGTAACATCAAACCAGTCTTTGGAGTCCTAGGACCTAGCCTTCCTAGACTTAGAGAGGGCTCTCTCAATTATGCGAAAGATGTGAAATTGTTCACTTTAGGTGATTGATTTTAGGCTAGTTGTTAAGTGTAGGTTTGTTTGTTTGTTTGTTTTGGGTTGGGGTAAGATGATCAAGTAAGATTGGTGGAGTGAGAGGTTATCAAATCAAATGGGAAATGAAGTCTCTGAAGTTATTGATATCTTGGTAGAAAATCGGGGTACATCACAGGGAAAATATAGTGTAGTTAATGGATCTTAAAGTTTATGTGTGAGGTGAAATGGACATTAAGTTTGGGAACCAAGGTAGGGAAAAGGCCAGTTAAGAATCCTTTTTCAAATACCTATGAATAGAGAGATCTTGAATACTGATAAGCAAAATATACTGGTCATGAGGTAGCGGACACTATTTACTCAGTTACCATACTTTTAAACATATAAAAATCCAAGATAAATAATCCAGTGGAACAAGGAAGCAAGAGAACTAATCTAACTCCCATGGTTCTACTTTCAAGATTTGAAACATACAAGAGACAAATAGCATCAATAAATGAAGAGGTAACGCCTAAAAATCATTCATTAAAATATAAAGAACTTAAAAGAAAACTAATAAGCATATTCAAAGGGCAAGATCGAAACAAAACCTCTTTGCCTTAACCTATCAATCAATACATCAAAGAGAGATTTCAAGAAAGAGTTTTAGATAGCATTAAATAAGCAGGGCTTACCATGAATCATGTTTATAAACTAGCATATTACTCCAACAAAGAAATAGACAAGCTTGGGTGGGCCTAAGGAGCAATGAATAATTCTTTAAGCTAACCCAGTAGAAGAAAACATGAAAACAATAGCTAACAGGAGGACCGAGGTTCCTCAAACAACATTTCTCATCCTATACTTTTCTGAGCTATTGCAAAATAAAAAGATGAACATATCGAAAACAAGAAAAAACATGAACATATGAGAGATACATCACCATTAACTAAACTCAGGGATCCTACAAGCAAGCCTTCATCACCATCAATCAAGGCAATCCATCCACAAGCTCCACAACACTAAATTGATCTTCAACTTTCAAAAACCATGTATTTCTCTTGACACGTCAAGTCCCCACTTTACAATGAATCATCATGCCTTATATAACACGCAAGGAAGAGGAAAACCAAAGGGAGTATCTAGAAGCCTATTGGCCAACAAGAAATATCCTAAGCTGTCCTTGAGGCCTTGCAAGGCCCAAGGCACAAAAATATCCAACAAATATATTTTCCGACCAAAAATAGCAATTAAATTGACTTTTAGGCCCTGAAAAGCATATGAAAACTTTCCAAACGCACATTCTACCTAGTCATCTATAGGAGCGTAGCACACTGTGTCAAAAATTGAAATTATACCAGGAGCGTAGCACAAAAATAAGCATTTTTGTAGCAGTGTTTTAGAGGCCTTCCCGACGTCAGAAAAGGCTCCGTGATGGCTCATTGGAAAGAAATTGAAGTATAATTTCCAGATCAAACTTTATTTATTCAATTTGACCTCTCCAAGTTGTCCAAAAGTGAAAATTCCAAGACTTCCAGGAGCGCAGCACATGCTCAGAAAAGTGGGCAGAAAGGTGAAAATTTGAGTGTTTATGACCCTTTTGGGGGGCCAAAACAACTCCAATTGAGCTAAAATTTGGTGAGAATACTTCTATAATGATGGGGAATCCAAAAATTTAAACCTACCCTCCTGAATATGCCCTTGGAAAAAGCGTAGGATAGGGTGTGCTGCACTCCTAGCCTCAAAAATTGCAAAAAACAAAAAGTTGTTCAATTTCTCTCAAATTTGGTAGGTAGGTGCCTCATGGGTCGCTAGAGACTTGTAGAGAAGCTTAGGCCAAAATACTAAGCCTATATTGGTATTTTTCATCTTTTGGTGCCGGGCCCTCATTTTGGGCAGTTTTGAGTTTTTTCCTTGAAAAGTGGTTTCTTCATTTATAGTGCTCATTCATTCTCCTATGCAAGTTCAAATCTTTGTTGGCCTTCTCCAGTTTGGTCTCAAGATGTGTGTTGGCCCTTTCAAGCCACAATTCCCTGTTATGCTCAGTTTTCATGGCAAGGAGTTCAGTGAGGGTAAATTTTTGTTCTTGGGTTGATTCTTGCTCCCTCTCTCATGCCAAAGCCTTTATTAGACCCATAGTTCTAGGCCTTCTTCTAGATTGACCCTCCTCATCCTCACTTTCTTCATAGGCGCCCATGTACTCCTCCAACTTCATCTATGCTCTTTGAGCCTCTTTCCGGTATTTGAGCACCCTTGCTTCATAGATGGCTTGCTGGCCACTCATTTTTTTGTTCTGCATCTGCAAGAAGTGAATGACATCCTCAGCTCTCTCTAATTCAGCTTCCAAATCCCTAATCTGTGCATTCATGTATTGTAGAATGGAGTTTGCAATTTTTGTTTCATTTTCCTCATCACTGTCCATGTGAATGAGCTCAAATTCTCTCTCCTCTTCATGATTGTCTTCTTTCTCTTTCACTTGTTGTTTACCTTTGTCAATAATTTGAGCTGAGGAGGATGACATGGCCCCTTTCCCTTTGGAGGAAGTAAACACATGTGTCTCTCCTCTTTGATAGGTAATGGGGAAAGGTACAACAAGTTCCACTTTTAAACCTTGATCATGAATGACCTTAGGACTTCTTTTTTCCTTATGGATGATCTCTGCGTGTGTATTTCTCTCACCTTGCTCTTCACTACCCTTTTGATAAGCATTCTCATTATCTCGTATGCCATCATCACTGTTAAGACCTTTAGGACTTTCATCCTCTATTTTTGTAATGCTATAGGTGTCTTTATCATTTCTAGGTATATCTTCATCTCTATGACTGCCCTCTTCTTCATCTTTTGACCCATTGTATTCACTGTCTAACTCAGCCTTTGTATCACTGTTTTCACTCTTTATAGGGTCACTGTCTTGGGAACTCTCATTAATATTTCCCTTACTGTGATGGTCATTTTCTTCTTCACGACGTGAGTTCTCTAAGATGGTTTCTTCTTCATTGTCCTGTTCATCACCCTCATTATTTGGCTCATTATCTTCATTGTTTTTCCCATTCAGAACAGTTTCAAACTTTGTTTCTTCACTACTCTTTTCATCTTTTCCACTGTCTTCTTTGTACTCTTTGCTACTTTCATATGCCTCCTCTCCATTGTCCTTTGCATTTTCAGTGTCATCTTCTTCATTGTTTACTTTTTCTTCTTGACTATCATTAGGCTCACTATTTTCCTCCTGATAAGCTGCCTCTGTCCCTGTGTCCTTGGAGTCATCCTCTTCATCATTAGACCCACTGTTTTGGCCCTTTTGCTCATCATTGAGCTGACTGATTTCTTCATTTTCTTATTCATCAATACTTCTTTCTCTGTCACTGCCTTTATCACTTTCTTATTCCTCTTTGCCTTTACTGCTTTCTTCATTTTCATCATCCTCTCCCTCACTGCTTTCTTCATTTGCATCACTGCTTTCTTCTTGGTCATCTTTCTCTCCTTCACTGCTTTATTCATTTGCATCACTGCTTTCTTCTTGGTCATCTTCCTCTCCTTCACTGCTTTCTTCATGTTCTGATTTCTTAGGGGAAGGTGAATGGGGAAGGTCTATTTGAGGAAGTGATTCATGTGAAGACGATGAACCAAGGTTAGTGGAGGGTGATGGAGGTGTGTGAGGAGGAATTTGAGATGATGATGGCAAACTTTGCAGAGGGATGGGTTGTTGAGTTGTTAAATCATCATGGGCGATGAAATTTTCCCATGGGATGCCTTGTTGTTCTAGTTGGTGTGAGACAATCACTTTGATGATGGAATGATGAAAAATTATTGACATTTGTTGGGATGGAGGCCTCTTTTGCATAATGGAAGACATTTTCTCAATACTTTTACAAAGGTAGTAGGGCACATGTAGCATCTTTGTTTTGGTGAAGTGCATGATGAGTCTTATGTGGTAGGAATAGGCTCTGGAGAACTTACCCTCACAGGTGAAGTATTTATTAATGATCTTCATTAGGAGAGCATATATGTCCAATATATGAGAGAAGGGGAACATGGTTTTGTAATCGGCTTGAAAAATTGGTTTCAAGAACGGGTGATAGTATCTTAGGTCCAGATGCATTTCTTTGAACCACCTTTCCCCTACGCAAGGTATTCTAGTGGCCATGGAGATGGCATTGGTGGTTAGCTCAAAATTCACCCCAGCTAGGTAAACTTGGTGGTTATGAAGGTTTAGGGAAAAGATCTCGGTCAACTGAGGGTGACTCTAGATCTTTTGTACTTTTTTATAGAAATCATAGCATCCTAATTCTTGAAAACAGGAAAATATAATAGGAGAGGCTATCAACTCTTCAGTGCTTATAGGTTCAAACCTATTTGGCTTCCCACCCCTCCTTTTCTGCCCTTTAGGCCTTTGGTTTGTCTCACCCTTGTCAATATTCTCTTCTTTAGACAATTTGTTTTTTTACCCCTTCCTCAAGATCTTTAAAAAGAATTGACACTGCTTGTGGAATGATGTGAAAAGGGGTAGAGGAGATGGTGAGGTTGTAGTGATGTTAATCATTCAGCAATGTGGAGAACAAATATTCTTTTTTTCATGGTTTTACTTCCTTCTCTAAGCTCAACCTCCAACTTTCTTTATAATGATACCCTTAGAAAAATAGGAATATGAGGGAAAAGCTCAAATACCTCTCAAATTATCTCTACAGCTGAAGAAATTGGTTCAACACACCTTGCGAGCAGGTCGAGCGCCTCTGCATGAAAATTCATGCAGCTCCTGAACGTGCCTGGGCAGAGCCTACATGATGTTGGTAGGAGCACAACAAACTTCCTCTCAGGCGGTCCTGAACACACTGTCGGGTCACCCCCTAAACAAAATTGGGTCAATCTTGAATGAGTCTGCATGCACCTCCTCCACACTGGGAACCTCCTGCACGAGCCTACATGCATCCTTGAATGGAGTTAGGTCACCTTGTGAACATGTTTGTGTAGCTTTGAACGAGCTATCGTGCACCTTTGGGCGGCCCTGAATGAGTTTGCGTGCAACTCCTGCACATTGTGGGAATCTCTTGAATGAGCTTTGTGCAACCTCTGAATGAGCTATCGTGCCACCTCTTGCACAGACCAGGTAAGTGCTGAACGTGGTGTCAGGTGCCTTCGGGCAGATAGTAGGAGCACAGCGTGGCAGAGGGCTAGTAGGCTGGTCGGGCACCTCTGCACGTTTCTGTCGGGAAACGGCTCCGTGCACATCATTGTACTATAGGCACACAACGTGTAGTTTAAAAATGCAAATGCATCGCCTACAGGTGCGCAGTGCGACTCTAGAGGAGCACAACACAAGTTTTTATGTCCAAACGTCTGTTAGGATTTTTTGTGGAAAGCTTGGAAACCCTCAATTGTTTTTGCAAATGACCGAATGGAGCCGGTAGATGATGTTTGGTCTAGCTTTATACTCTTTTGAAAAAATTAAAGATACAAACCCATTTTTCTAAGGTTATTTTGAGCCCTTTTTTCTTTTGCTAACATTATCTTTTCCTTTGGCAGGTGGTGTTTTTAAAAGATAGTGTTTTTTGGTCTTATCATCTCCTTTGGAGCTGGAATATTTTCAAAAACCCTTGGCAACTAGTGATTCTGGTTGGTTTTTCCCACTTTTTCATATTTAAAATATTTCCTCTCTGCTTGACCATTTGATGGATGTTGACCTTTTTTGAGAATTCTGTGTCCTTCATACCGATACCCTTTTCATATTTTTTCAACTTTATAAGGTTGCTTTCAAAGTTCTTGAAAAACCTTTTGTCTCTTTGATGGAATTGTATGACCCTTTGTTGCAGTGAAAGAAAGATGTGGTTTTACTTCATGGTGTTGATACATCCCTTTTGTGATTTTTTGCATAGATCTCTCATTGGGTAGTCACCTGTTGTGCTAAAAAGCTGTAATTCCAATGATACTCTTTGTAACTTTGGTCTTTTCTATAGTGAAATGATGGTCCTATCAAACCTTAGAAATTATTCCCTGACATCATCTTATAATCTCTGTGTGTAGTCACCAAGGAGGCTTCCCATTCTGTCTTTATGTTTATTGATTCTTTGATTGGTGTACAGTTGTGCTCATGTGCCACTTTCTTCAGGACCTCATGTATGGGATTTTAGATGGACAACACCTTACAACAATTTGTTATGAGATCAAGATCCTCCTTGTGAACTTGGGCCTTTTTTATCCTTTCTCATGTCGTGGAATGTCATTTATGGGTTTAGACCTCTTACTTTGCATCTAATCTATTGTTGACCATTATAAAGCATTCCTGCAGAAATGCTTGAACATGGGCGAACTATCTTTATGAAAATTTAATGCTTGGTAAAGGAAATACCTTTGGAGGCTTTTGATGTATTTGGATAGTGAAAATTTTCGCCCTTTTTTTACTTGAATTCACCTTTGAGTATCTGTAGAAACAGTGAATTTAGAACCATGACAATGCATAACCTAAGAGATTCTATATGAAGTTTTGGGATGTCCTTTGGAATAGATTTTTTACTGAAAATCTTGAATCAGGATTTGGAGGTGAAGACAAGGTTTAGACACACTTTTATGCACTACCATCCAAGAAAACTAAACAAATTTGATTTACCTAAAGATCTTATAAAGGGAGTTTAAAATCACCATTGCTTGAGGCACTTGGTGAGTGGAGGAAGCATTTGGGTTACTTGGCGAACCAAGCTATGAAAATAGAGGGCTTAGGAAAATAGAGATAGAGTTTTATAGGTAGAGGTGGCAAGCATAGTGAGATTGAGGGACATTAGTCTATGATTTGGTCTTCTTAGAGTGATAGGATGGCCATGCCTTGACTGAGTATAAGGATAGTGAAAAATTTCTCTTAATGATAATGAAGGCAGTGAGATTTCTAGAACTCACAATAATTTTATGAGTTTTGTTTCTAGAAATATTGGACAAGAATTTATTCATCTAAACAGGTAAAAATTACTAATGACTAACACATACAAATAATCTCAACTATCTCTTGAAGCCATCCTGGAACTCTAGCCACGTGAATCTCCTTTGATGTGATCCAATGTACAAATGAAAATAATTTAGATATGGCACATCCTATGCCTTGGGGGAATTCATGTTTCACACACCCACACACGAACAAAGGATAATGACACTGCAAAGTTATAAACACGTGCAATAATATACAAAATTAGCTATGTTTTATGATCCCTGCATGGGATAATATTTATTAATATAAAAAATAATAAAATCATGCTTTTGACATTATATGTACTCTTAGAAGATTCAAATGGTCATGCGATTTCAACCCCGAAAAATGGTCATCCGCAGTGAAGTAGCGTCATAGTGAAGACCCGTATGAAGATGGCACCCTCACACCCATTATAACTTCCTTTGCCAAAGAAGGATCATATTTTTTTAAAATGCATGGGACATCACCTTCTTTGAAATACCATGAATTAGAGGGACCATCGCCTACCTTTGATCCTGTACTTTCTAATCATCTTGGTGAATGTTTATTTTTAGTTTTTGAGGTAATAATATCTTTCCTAACATCCAATGTGTAACTCTGTTTCGATGATATGTACCTCCATAAAGAAGATGAATTTTTTTAAAATATATGCATGGGATCTAATAAGTAGGTAATCTTAAGATGATCCCAATATGGGAGGTTATAAAAGATAGATTTCCTTTTCATCCCAATGGGAAATTTATCAACATAGGTGTCGAATAATTCTGGATCATAGAACATAGGATCCCCATTTGAATTGAAAATTTCTATGAACTCCTTCTCCTTCTCTCTCTCATATGTTGTAAGCCATTCAGCTGGTGTTGTTATTAGAGGCCTCTGGTTTCTCTCTCGTTTACCATTGAAAGCGGATGTTTCTCTTCTATAAGGGTGTTCTTCTAGGAGGAATATCTTGGAGCAATCATACACTAGCTTTGGTAGGTTGTTGGACCATTTAGCTTTCAGACAAGGTCCACAACATTTACATCCAAAATACCCTTTTTTTACAAGACCTATGAGATTATTGTATACAATATATATGCATGGAATGTTAAAGAATATCATGAAGATTAGCAAAATTACAACGAATTAAATAACTGATATACGAAAGAATAATGTTATGTATATAAACAAATCAATAAATATGTAATTTACCATAGAAAAATCATAATCCTTGATAATCATGTGTTGTGTAAGCACATATGCCATACAAAGCAAAACTCCTCTCTGTTGCGATGGGTATTGATACATCATATACATTTATCCCATCCCATAATTCCTTTAATTCATCTACTAGTGGTTTTAAGTATACATCTATATTCTTCACTTTTATTCTACTAGGGACTATGATAGCCAACATAAGATGTTCATTCTTCATGAAAAGCCATGGGGGGATATTGTTATTGATCACTACTACAGGCCAAAAAAATAGTTGGTGTTCTGGAGGGAATATGGGTTGACGCCATCCATGCCTATGCTGAGTCGTAGACTTGGTACTTCATCCTTGAATTTTTTGAACCATGTATCCTCTATATGCTTCATGGCTATTGAATTTTTTGGGATTCACATAACTCCCAACTCACTTCTATGTGAGGCACTCCATCCCTGCAACATAGCTAATTATTTGCAATGAAAGAGCCTTTGAATCATTTGGATTATAGGAATGTGCCTCAATATCTTAAAAGGAGGTCCATGTGATTTACCCTTACTTTTTTATTTATCATACATCTCATTCCCGCATTTCAAACATATATATTTGTTTGCATATTCTCCTCTATATAAAATACAATCATTTGAACATGCATGATATGATATGTGCTCAACACCCAACATTTTCAACAATTTCTTTGCCTCTTCGCAACTACCGGGCAAGACATTATCACTCGGAAGAACCTTATCTTTGAATACCCTGTAGTTGGTGATCATGGAAAATATTAAATTTACATTAATGCCAATATATTTATTAACGTTCATAAAATTGACCATTTGTAATGTTGATTGTGTGATTATATTTCTCAAAATATAAGGGAAGACTTTATGGTAACTTACCTCAAAATTTTTGAGAAACATGCATTCGACAAGCCAAACTTTGCTTTCAAGTTGTACAGTAATATTGTTGTACCCAACTGGGTAGAATTTGACTGACCACCAGGTCCAAAGAGAGGGGTGATGGAATCAAATTTAAGGCTTTCGAAAAAGGTGTCAGCGATATGAGCATCATCTCCTAGCTGATCATCATTCTGGAATGCATCTAACAACATTTTCTCCATGGCAGTCCTATCCCTTAAGTAATCATGCATACCAACCTCTATTTGATTTCCTCCATTGCTAGCTTGTGAAGAATTACTATTGTTGTAGTCATTCTTAATTGGTGAATTTGGACGTAATGGGAATTGAATAGGTGGTTTATTCAACCATTCTTGGTATCGTTCCTCTCCAATTTTTTCTCTTAATTTAGCCTTCTCTCAATTTTACATTGTCGTGGGGTGCAATGGAATATGGTATGTAGGTAGCTCATCATCACTACAATCCTAATAATTTAAAAAAAAAATTGAACATGATTAGTACAAATTTTATGATATCAATTAGTAATCACATCAAAAATACATGATTAATTGGTTTGGCGTTGAAATAATTACATTAATATATCAAACAATTATTATTACCATCATTTTCCCAGGATTGTAGATCGAAGATGCAATATTGTTACAATTGGCAGGGTGAAGCGAGTGTCCATTTTCATCTACCAAATGTGCCTTGCGGTATGTTGCTCCTGATAAAAGCTTGTGATGTTTTGGATTTGTTTGAATATTTTGTGCATCTAAACTCGATTCTAAATCTGCATGAAACTACAAATTTGTATACATTATAAATTTTATTAAGATGATTAACATAGATAAAAAACATAAATTCAATTAGATAATGAAAATATAAATAAAATCTGATGTAAATATTATGTCTCGAGATGGATGGGGAGAACTTCACGATAGACTTTGAGAAATATTATGGAAAGAGCTGGATTTTGAAGAATTGTCCATTCGGTATAATTATGATATTTTCTCCATGCATTTGAGAAAAATCAACAATAAATTTAGGTGTACACACCAAAAATTAGTTTTAGTGCCTTAAAATCGGCGGAAAAATATTTTCGAAAATCTAATTTCATAAAAAAAATATTTAAATATTAAACACTTTTTATTATTTCATTATTTTTGCAATAAAATTTAGGGAGAGATTTTCACGAGACATACCTCGAGCAAGAGAGCATGAGAGCATTGTGGATCAGCGAAATACTTTCGAACAAAACTATTCAGACAATCACAATTCGAAACCTCTAGTGATTCAAATTATGTAACATAGAATTTCAAACCATCTCGTGATTAAATTTTATTGTCTTTCTTACATTTTTGCAGTATTTTTTTACGTAGTAAGTAAAAATTTAAATTTACTATTCATTTTCAGAGATAAATAAATTTTAGGTGCATACTACATATTTTTTTACATAGTATGCACCTCCGACCTCCGTGGGGTGACTGTCTAGCTGACATGCACCCAGACGTTTCTAAATGCCCTGGGGCATCCTAAATTGGTTTTCCATCTCAGTTCTTGGTAGTTTTACAGTACTGGTGTGTTCACTGTAAAACGAACTGGTTTGTTGACACCTGATTAGCGCATCGATGAGAAAAACATCCGTAATAACCTCCAGCCGCCAGTTTTTTTTAGTTGTGTTGAAATTCCATTAGAAGCTCCGTCAAAACCTTCGTTACCAAAAACGAATGTTGTAGAATTTTTTTTGACAATTTTGGCTAATTTTATAACGCTAAAAACCTCTGTTATAACCTCCACTAGAGGGTCTTTTCCTTGTAGTGAAATAACTCATGCATGTTAGTTCTGAGAAAGACTAAGTTGAGATTGGAGTTAAAGGGAAGTGTACTATTAGTTTTATAACCATCCAAATGTACAAGTGGTGTATGGAGTAGGAATAGCATTGATGTATTTCACACTCATTATTGGGAAATTTCCTTGTTAATAGAGCCTAATTACCCATGGAAACTACGTAAAGAAATAGGGATCATGTAGGGCAGAAAATTGGCTAAGTATTGAACTAGGCTTGTCTAGAATCATTGAGACATAGAGATAGTGCATAGGTTTCTCATCTTGGAGAAAAGAATTGTAATCTTCTCATATTCTTTGGCTTATGCAATATAAAAATTGTGGAGTTTTTAGGTGAGGCTTTTCCTAGATATATCATTTTGTTTTGCTACTGAAATTCTTCCTCTTTATTATTCATGTGATTATGTGTTTTTAATTGATTTCCACAATTTTTAAAGTAGATTAAGTATTTTGTTTTAGCATATTGCAATATTATTTGAATCTAAGTGGATTTTATACACTTAACTTCAATGGCTTATCTAGCCACTCGAAAAATTTGGCATTATTTCTTTTGTATTTATAACATAAAATCATAATTTAATTTTAAAATTATAAACTTTGCATGTACTTAGTTTTATTAGCATTATATTCACCACAATACTAATAAAATTTAACTTCTGTTGCAGAAACATGTAACCCAAATATGTGGATTTTCCTTTAGGTAACTTGTTAGACACAAACATTTCTTACTTCCTCAATTGAAATTATTAAGCTTATTTTTAATCTTACCAATCTTAACTTATATTTTTTTTTCCTACAAAATTTATTAGGTATCATAGCGTGCGGAAAAATTCTAAAACAATACTTAATGGATTCTTAAGCTCCTTTCCGTCCAGGATGTATGTTATTGAAAACTCTTGGTATATATATATATATATATATTACTTATTTCATTGAGAACAACAATATCGAGAATTTGATTATGATTTAAACCTCACCCTCAAAAGGTATTTACAATTTTCTTAATTTTCAAAATACGGTGACCAAAACCCTTGTGAGTGGTAACAATGTGTTTACATTTTATCTTAGCGGTCGTTTTTCAACCACTTTAAATATTAATCTATTTTTTGTAGTAATATTTATATATACGAAATCTTTGTTATATATATATATATATATATAGATATAGTTTTAAGGTCATGACTAACTCAGACACCAAATTGGTGTGTGAGACCTCCTTTTTTGTGGGAATTATCTTGCAGTAATATTTAAGGTCATGGATCACGACTAAGCCAAACACCAAATTGGTGTACCATACACCCTTGCTTGTGGGACAAGGGACACCAAATTGGTGTATGAGACCCCCTTGTTTGTGACAAGGGACCCACCTCCACGCAGGGATTTGTCCACTAAGTCTACGAATGCATACATACTCTACCTCCCTTTGTTTTTAAAATTGTAACCTCTTAGGAGAAAACACATGCTCTTAACCATTACATTCACTAAATCTATATATATTATTTTTTTCATTTACTTGATACGAAATATAATTATAAGCCTACCATTAGTACTAATTCTTTTCACTTTTGATTGTAAAGAAAAGTAATTAACAATGTGTTCGCCTCATGAAAGCTTAACTCCCTTTATTGTAACTTAAAATTCTATATATACTTTTACTTGTTATATATATTTATATAGCCTAAATCATGACTGTATAGTGAATACTCTTTTAGTTTTATTTTGTAAACGAATGCCATCGAGTCATGAAAATAAGATATAAAATTTTCAATAATCATGCCTCACATTTGATTAATTAAATATTATTAAATAAATTTCTTTAATTATACTTATTGTATAAAAATTATGATTGTTTAAGGAATGCACAGTCCAAAGAAATTGACTTGAGTGACCCATATAAACATACAAAATTTAAAACATTATGATATATTATTTATTTATTTAGTTAAACATATTTATAAAGTACTATACCATAAATCATTCACTTATTATAAATTCTTTTTAATTATGATTTTATTCGAGTATTTATATATGAGTAGTTTTTATATTTCATCTTAAAGTGTTTTTAAAAAAATTATTTAAAGTTTAAAGTCAAAAACTTTATTTAAATTCATTACGGGATATACTTATTGTTCATTAAATATATTACATTTGTCTTAATAAGAATGATTTGTAATTCTCTCAGGCATATGCAATCATAGTTACTAAGTTCGAATTCAAACTCGATTCAATATGGAAAAAATTCAACCATCTAAAATTCAATACTAGAAAATTTCCAGAGTATCTATCTTACCACTATTTTTTTTTTAACTTCTAAAAACATCTAAAGTAACAATCTTGATATTGAAAGCCTCATACGTAGATATTGTTTCCAATCACAATATAGAGGTTGAAAATAAAATTAGATACTAAGAATAATAGAAAAAACTCATTTTGAATAGAAATGAATAAAATGGAATGGGAACAACAGACTTCTTTGACATAAACAAAAAAATGACCATCTCAAAGACCTAAAAACTATATTATCTCTTTCCCCAAAACAAAATCACAAAGACAAAAGATTGGATTTTAGTCAATGTTATTACTAATTTAAAATTGTAGATTGCAACAAAAATTAACAAATGTATTGTGAGACAATGATGCATTATTGTACCAAACCGAATTTTAACATATTATCGACCGAATCTAATGGTACCGCAGAATTTTAACGTATTATCATCCAAATCTAACTGTATCGCCAAATTTTAATGTATTATTGACCGAATCTAACTGCCAAATTTTTGAATTTTTATTGGGCCAAATTTGGTAACTATGCATGCAATGTGTTAACTCCATGTTAAGTATTAAAAGTGTTATGCATCATTATTAAATGTTTTGACATTCAATTTACTCTAAACCTTTCATGCACAAAAAATGATCAAATTCATAGAGGTGTAATTTTTTTTCAAATTTTCATTTAGATTAAATATGGATGTATGTTATTTATTAATATGTCACTTGTAAAATTCATGTTTATTACAACAACAAAAAAAAAAATACACTTCTATCTCATGCTAAGCAACAATTCATTTAAATTTATTAATTACTATTCTTTGTGAGGGATTAATATCTTAAGTCTAAAAAATTTTCCTCAAATTTTGATCCAAATTTGATCCTTTTTATGTGTGATGAATAATAGTTATTCACAAAATATATTACATTTGTCTTAACAGGAAAGATATATAATTCTCTCATGCACGTCATGTGTTCAATCCATGTTAACATCATTATTAATATTTTATAATAGTTAATTTACTTTAAACCTCTCATGCACAAAAAATGGTCAAATTCATAGAGGTGTAAAGTTTTTTTTCAAATTTTCATTTTAAATTAAATATGGAGCTATGTTAGTTATTAATATGTCAGTTTCATGCTTATTACAAAACAAATTATTTTTCTGTCTCATGCTAATAAACACTTTATTTAAATGTAGTAGCTACAATGCATTGTGAGGGATTAAGATCTCAGTTCTACAAACCTTTACCCGAATTTTGATCATTTTTAATGTGTGATGAATCTAGAGTTAACATGAATTTAAGTTGATTCTTAAAATGTTGTGTGTAAATTCATATTAACTATAAAAATAATTATACATTTCCCTTACTTATATTAAACAACACATTTTTTAAATATTTTATATTTTGACCATAAAGATTCTTATTTTATATTAAAAAAAAAAAAACTTCACATATTTATATTTATCTTCTTAAAAATCACTAATAAATCACTTAATATAATGTGATTTTTTAAACAATAATAATAAATTAATAAAAAACCTTAAGTAATACAATTAATAATAATTTTATTACTATCAATTCAATAATTAAAAATCAAATTATAATAATTATTATAACTATTAAAACAATTGTAAATTTATTAAAAAGTAAACAATGTGAAATATAAAATTAGGCATATTACCAAAGTTCACCACATGGATTTCTAAATGATTAGTAACTAATTTCTAAGTAGCCACATGTCAATAATAACGAAGTAATTAAAATTTTATATAAAGTGAATATGGTTAATAGAATCATTTATACTAAGTCCAAACTAAACCGCGACGTACGAGTAAGTCCGACTTAAACTAGCAAAGTTTAATGGAAAAACCCTTACCATATGAATAGTGAGTCCCTAACGTGCATCCTAGCACGCTGAGTATTATAATAGCAAGATAAGGTAAGTATCTTCGATTCCTCGCATTGATAGCTTCTAACACTCATCGAAATGAGCAGCCAACATGTAAAGCTAGCATCGTATAATAAGCTAATGTACTTTACGATAACCTGGAAGTAGGGGTATATTCGTTATCATCTTTAGATAACACCCCCAACCTTTGGTTAGTGGTTCATGATTGATAACAACGGCTTTCCATCCATTGTTATCCTATGGTTTACCCTCGAAAGTGGGGAAAGCATTTTTCTAATTACAATCTTAATTATTTATTGTTTTGATTTTAATTTAATTATCAAATGTTTTTTTTAGCATAAGAGATAAATACTAAGCATTAGACTTGTCTAAATATAGAAAACCATTTATAAATTATATAATGATGAGATAAACTTCACACGAATATAAATTTAATATATTACTATGAAAAATTATTAATATATTATTATGAAAAATGATGGTTGCCAATCCATTTATTTAAATATAGAACGCACCTTATTTTAATTATAGATTATAAAAATAATAAGGAAATGAATAAATAATTAAGAAGGTATGAGACTGTTGAGTTAAATATATTTTAAAGTTGTGAGTTGTTTTTTAAAGTTTTTGAATATTATATTTTAAAAGTCCGAATTGAACGTAATTCCAATGTTAATTTATATTTAAATTTATATTTAGTTGAGTTTTAGTTGAGTTTCGTTTTGTATTTAAAACTATTAGCATGTAATTGTGGAGTGGTATGGAAAAGTAAAAAAGTTTTTTTCATTCATTTATGTTTAAATTCTATTGAAGTTTGTTATGATTGGAAAAATGGAAGGTAAAATGTTTATTTTAGTGTGTATGGGAGGTGTGTAAAAGATATATTTTTTTATTTATATTAGATGGATATAATATTGATAAGATTATTTTTTTATTTTTTTTTATTTAAGAGCAATTAAAAATATTAAGAAATTTTTTTTATTTCAAGAGTTAACGTAATCATTAAATTATTTAATTAAACCTTGTTGCCTACAAGGAGGAGGTCATGGCTTTTTAGGTTCAAATTCCATCAAATTTCTGGAAGTTATTAATGGCTATTGTGGTTGAGGATTGACAAGATGTGTTTATGGACAATGCTTGGTGAACCTTTTCTCTACAATGTTGGTGTGTCAAATTCACCTCAAAACTTACAAACTACTAAATGGCCACATCCCATAACCTTGTGTGGGAATGGATTACATTTTCCATCAAAATAAAGGTAACTTGAAATTTATATCTCACAAACTATAGTTTATGATAATGGATAACATTTTGTGTCCAATAAAGGGTATCTTGGAATTCGAATAAAAATTTTGAGGTAATTGTTTCTACTACCTCCTATGTCTATTATTAAACCTAAGCCTTATAAGTTAATTAAAAATTTACCCAAGAGCCTTAACTAATATCACTTTGTTGGACACTTTTCACAAATCTTTGTAATTTCAAAATTTTGTCCAAGGTTTAATAACCATTGGCTCTTCTATTTGTGATTAAAAAAATTAAGCCCATTTCATTATTCTCCCATGATTTTTTAAACCCTAATATCTTGCATTTTTACAAGATCAATGATGAACCATCTTAAAACAAATAAGTCATTTAGTCATTTTGACATAGTGTTGTGATGTTGTTTTGAGTGATAAAGAGTTAACAAGTCTAATGATAAAAGAGGGCATTTTACACACCTTGGAAAAATTAAAAAATCTAAAGAAGGTCAAATGGAATTATTCAAGACAGCTTCGAAGGAAAGATCATTTTTCCTACCTTAATTCCTAAGGATCTTAATCATTATATTTTTTCCCAAGATGAATCACGATTCACATAATATTCACCATGTGTTTTGAATTGTAATAGGAATGATCACATGGAACTATATGAAATAAAATACATAAGTTTATATTCAATTACCAAATATGAAACATCACTTAGTTATATTACTCCTTTCCAAAAGTTTAATTTTTATCTCTCTTAATGAAGAAGATTGTTTGGCTTGACTTTTAGTTACTTTGTATTGATTCTTTGGTTTCATTGAGAAATAGTGACCAATTTTAAGGCTAATAACTTTCTGATCTTATTGATTACATAAAGATAAATTACAATTATTCCATTTTGAATTTAGGAGAACCAATAAACAAAACCATATTTAGTACCCCCAATTCAAAATTTTATCCCAAAATTTGATGGTTTTTTAACAATTCAAATAATAAATGGATAAAATTCATTCTCGTTATAAATAGAAAAATAAAATAAAAAATTAGTGATTTGAAAAATAATTATAATTATATATATATATATATATATATATATATATATATATATATATATAGCTAGAGATTTATATTATTTGTTAACAAAAATATTGGACTGCCACTAAGGAAACTAGACTAATAGTACATGAATGTTACCATTGGCTATATATTTGTATCATAACTAATCAAGCAATCATATAAACTAAAAAGTATGATAAAGTTTGAAAATTGACAATGAAACTCAGACCTATCATTATCCTAGGTGGAAACCTTCATGCTCATAGAAAAGTAAAAGAAAATCAAGAGTCTAAATATTCAAGTAGTAGGATAATCCACTTAAATGTGATTAGGAGCCTCTCTATCCCCTTTTGAGTAAGAGGATTCCAAGTTAGTTAAATTCTTTACCAGCATGGAGACTTTAGAGTTCATTTTATGTAGTGTAAGTTACACATCATCAATGCCAAGAAAAATTTCTTAGTCAACTTCTAAGTGTTCCACGAACACCTTCTCCATAATTGTTTTATCTGTCAGTACAAGCCAATAATTTGGATGTATCTTGTTTTATTGTTGTGTAGGTTCTGTGTAACAAGGATCCAATGTCCCACACTTTTCTTTACCTGAGCATTGGAGAGAATTATTCTTTCCACCCATGCCTCTTTTTCAACAATGTTTATCTCCCTACATATTTAAGGTGGAGCAACTAAAAAGAAGCAATGAACCTCCAAGATTTTATTTAGACTCACTTGTGAGTAGGATATCTATTGATAGTGTTGTAACATATTTTGACCTCGTGGAAATGTTATAAAATATTTTGAATTTTCCAGTCTAGCTAAATTCTCAGACATATGTCAATTTTCATGAAAATTTGGTTGTTAGGTTAGTTTTAAATAAATTTAATTTTAAATACATAATTTTATAAAAAATATATATAATTATATATTTTTTAAATTATTTTTATTTACAATTAAAATTTTGAATATGTAAATTTTCATGGAAAAATGTTTGTTAGGTTAGTTTTGAATAATTTTAAGTTTAAATACATAATTTTATAAAAAATTATATAATTATATATTTTTTAAATTATTTTTATTTACAATTAAAATTATTAAAAATAAAATAGTGGGTTAACACCCTATCCCTAAGTTTATTTAAGCATGAATAGCTTCAACCATAGAATAGCCAATGAAACAACCAAGTCAAAGGTCGATATACCAACGCCAAGACATGGGATACGAGTGTATAATGGTGCAAATCACGGTTGAAGGTTATATATATATATATATATATATATATATATATATATATATATATATCTCAAGAGGGACAAATCCCCATGATGTTGGAAGATAATTCTTCCATACTCATATTAGAATTAGATGCATATTTTTAGGTGGATGTCTAGAGAATATCTCAACCTCTCTATTCATATTTAGAAGTGGTTGGATCTTACCATAAATATTGAGATGTATTCATGTGAATGCATATTGTGTAATACAAAATATTTGTTCTATGTGTGCACACCTCTATTTTTTTTATCATGGTATCGGAGCCACTATGGGCTTGACTCCCTTAAGGGAGAGCCCAGAACGATGGGAAAAATATGAGGATTAAATTAATTATGTACATAGGTAGAGTGTAACAATATTTTTGTTTTGTGTTGTATATGAATGATTTTTGGGTTTTCTGAGTATTGTTGCATGTAAACCAACACAACATTTCTGTGCATTTGTCCCCATTAGAAAATTTTGACTACATAGAATGTTCTATTGATATTTAATTTCAATTGGATTCATGGGACCATAGAGTAAGAGATGAATTGGGCTTCCCAGCTTTTGCTTTGGAAATTAAGGCCACCAAGCATGCTCCTAAAAACAAGAAGGAATGGAACTAGTTAGCAGAGTTTAATCATGACAAGGTAGAGGTGTTAATTCTATGGATCTTGAGTGCAGTAGTTGGAAATGGGTATAAATCCCTAAGGCTTGTGAACAACTGCAAAAACTGCTAATGGCCATGTTGGAGGAATATGTGATGGTAGCAAGCTTACTGTCTCTGTATGAAATAAACAAAGTAACCTAAAATGGAAGCTCTACCCCGTTCATTCAAAAATTACAACATGGACAATAAGGACAATGAGATCAGAAGGTGCTAACCATTTTTCTACTACAACATCAAAAAATGGTAGGAGATGTGACAGTTAGAGATGGCTAACAATCATTTCAGTTGAATCATTCATACCAGACAACTGAGGAATGTATTTAACTTTAGTTTAAGAAAAAATAGACTGTAGGGGCATTAAGGGTTGTGTTCAGTCAATAACATCTAGCTTTATTTGATTATGAGTGGAAGAATATACATTTCTTAAATGAGTATGAAATTGACCTTCCTCCAAATCAAATTTGATTTATTTATGAGGTTTTGTTGGCCGATTTCATGTTTTTCTTTGCAAGTGGGAAGATATTTCATTTGGAGGAGAGTAGTTATTGATTTTGTTGTAATATTTATGTAATTTTTTTCATTTTTCGATTTTAAGGTACAGAAACAATTATTGAATAATCAAATAAAATTACATAAGTTGTTCTCGATGTTCTTCAGTGCCGAGAGAACAAATAGCTAATTTGATTGTGTGAATCTGTTATACGTTGATGGGTCTTGTTGTTCTTTGGGCTTCAAGAGCATCAACTATAGGTTACAGTATGAGATCCATTTGTCTGAAGTCGTTCAAGTTGTTAGATCAGCTCTTGAACACATTCAATATTTAGACTATTTATCTAGCCACTGATGGATAGCCAAAAGTGAAATATCTGACAAATGGTGATTGGTCCATAGGATGGTTCATGACTTGTCAGGTCTTATTGTGGAAGCCCTGACGAGCCAAGTTGTCAATATGTTTGATCTTGCAAAGTTCATTATTGATGGTCAGAAGCAGGTGTACTTTAAATGAGTCTTAAGGTAAGCTCTAATATGTGGAGAGAGAAAGTATGGAGTCCACACGACTTCAGAGTGGGTAGAGGTGTTAATGAAGACCAGTGAGACGAAGATCATTTTTTTATATAATATGTGTTACAATATGTATGTAAGATTTAAGGGGGAGTGTTGGAAGATAATTCTTCCATACTCATATTATAATTAGTTGCAGATTTTTAGGTGGATGTTGAATAATATCTCAACCTCTCTATTCATATTTAGAAGTGGTTGGATCTCACCAGAGCCATAAATATTGAGATGTATTCATGTGATTGCATATTGTGTAATAAAAATTATTTGTTCTATGTGTGAACACCTCTGCATTTTTATCACATTATGGGAAATTAAAAAATTTAAAGTGTCAAGCGTGTTTGCCAATGCCCAAACCAAAGTCACAATTCAATGCTCCACGTAAGTTATATGCCAATAAAAAGGAGGAGCACATGAGGAACAAAGTTCCTACACAAATATTTGAAAGGCATTTAAATCAAGGAAAATTATAAATATCACACTCATATGTCACGCACTTAAGCAATGAAGGCTGATTACTAGTGATGAAAGCAGCTAAATGATTTTCAAATTACTTTGCACAAGGAAAAAGTGAGGATGCTATGTGTAAAGAGATCCATCGATATGCATTAGAGGAAATTTCAGGCTAAAAGTGTTTATGAAATTTTCATGTGATAATATGTAAACGAATCAAAATGCTTTAAATTTTAAAAGAGGCACATGTAAATATTTTGGAGGGAAAATAAGAAAAACTATTGTTTTAATTGTATTTTTGGCTTATCTCTTTATAGGTTTACTGAAATTTCAATTTTAGACACTCATTAAATGTGGAATGAATTTCCACATCCAATGAGTACCCATTATGCATACTTTTGAGAGGACCCACATTGATAAACAATGTAGATACAGTAAAAAAATGTGTTTTAACACGATTTTTAATATGTATGCAATTTTTATCAATGTGTATCCTCTCAAAGGTATGCATAATGGATATGGGTTGGATGTGGAATTTAAGCCCTCATATAATGAGTGTATAAACTTGAAATTTGAGTAACCCTATAAGGAGATAAGCTAAAAATACAATTAAAAAATGTAGTTTTCTTGCTTTCCCTCCAAAATTCATAACTCTTATTTTATTGTTTTAACTATTATTTTATTATTTTTCCTTAGGAGGCCACTTTTAGGCTGAAATTTCCTCTAATGTAAATTTTTTGGGAAAAATTTTCAAGGGTTTTTTTTTTTTTTTAACTTGTGTGGAACCATAACTTCACTGGCAATAGCCACATGGAACGTGAAGCAGATGTCAAAGTTGAAAATCGAGTTATAAAGTGCCAAAGGGAATTTGCTTCTTATGCCTAGTTATTGAAGAACAAATCTAAATGTCAAATGTGTTAAAATAGCTAATTAACTCGAGTATGAAGAAGTTGGCTAAAATTAGAGACTCAGTTAACTAAGTGTTGAGTCAAGTCAAATTAAGTGATAGTCAAATTTAGTATGTGATTTCATATCAAGGTTCTTGAGGCGAGTCGTTATTTAGAAAAGTATAAATACACCTCACTAGGTTCATTGTAATCAATCAAGTTTATGTGATCAATAGAAAAGTCGCAACTCTTGTGTTTTGTGTTTGAATTATGTATGTTATTTTGTAGCTATCCTCCTCTACCTTTCCAACAAATTTGTATCAGAGCACATGAAGGATTACAAGATCTATGGAGTCAGTGAAGAAGCGGGGAAAATAAGGAAGATTTGTGATTTGTTTTTCAAATTTTCAACTAAGAAAATTGTAGAACAGTTAAATACACAACAAATTTGTTGCTCAATTAAAGAAAATTTACCACTGCATCCTCTCCCTGTCATAACCTGCATTGTTTAAGGAAAAATTATAAATCCATTTTTAAAGCAGTGCAATGCTTCCATTGCCTATCAAAAAGTGGTGTGCATGGTCAACATTAATTAAGTGGCATGTGAGTTATTTTGACAAAAGGAAAAGCTTGTAAACAACTATTTTTTTTAAGTTTGAGAAGTCACATGGCTTGTCAATTCATAAAGGGTTTGTTAAAGTATGTCCGGTGGGTGGTGACATATTAAATAGTTTGTTAAATTATTGTATAAGGGGTTTTGCAAAAGGTTTTTTTTTATATCTATTAAAAAAAACTAGGGCTCATTATAAAAGTTATATATATATATATATATATATATATATATATAATAAATGAATTTAAAGGATTTATTGATAAGTATATTTGCAAAGCCTATAAAAGGATAAATTTAGGGTTTCATATGAGAAGATTTGTTTTTGAAAACAAATTGCTTTCTCAAATTTCCAGCCCCAGTTCCCATTGTTCATAGGGAAAGATTATGATGTGTGGGCCATTTAGATGGAGAACACGGTGAAGGCTCATGGTGTTTTTGATCATGTCTAGTTTTGGTTTTTAGAACCTCAGAATGAAGCAGAAGAACTAGCTCTCAATAATGCAAAGATGGAACTATGGAAGAAATATAAAAAGAATAATGCACAAGTGTTGCATTTTATCTAGCAAGGAGTGGACCGAGTAATGTTCCAGAAGATTATGATTATGTATTAGAAAAGACAACATTTGAGACCTTGGAAGCAAGATATAAAGGTATAGCCAAAGTCAATATTGTTAAGTTGGAGATATTAGGATAGATTTTGAGATTCTGTACATGAATGAGATAGAGGACATCTATTCATTCATGAATCAGGTCATGACTATCATAAATCACTTAAACATTTGTGGTGAAGATATTAAATATCAAAAAGTGGTTGAGAAGGTCCTCTATATTTGTCTACCAAATTTGACGTTGTGGTAGCAACAATAGAAGAAGGAAAGGATTTGAAAACATTAACAGTTGATGATTTCATGTGATCTCTTCTATCCCATGAGGCAAGGATAGACATGAATACGAATTTCACTTTAGAAACCGCTTTCAAAATCCAAGTTTCTACTTCAAGAGACATAGGTCAAGGCATAAGTCGATCGAGAGGCAGAGGACGAGACAGAAGATAGGGTGGTTAGAGAGATAGTCGAGAAGATCATGAACATGAAAGTGGAAGCAACAACAAGAGCTTCAACAATAATCAAAGAGTTGAAAAATCAAAGGTGAGATGTTATTATTGCAATATTTTTTTTCACTATGCCCATGATTGTAGGAAGAAGATAGTTGATCAAGGGAACTAGAGAGCTATTGTCACTACATAGAATACTAACTCCATGTTCCTAGCTTTCCATAACATGCATGAAGAATCTGATAATGTGTGACTATTAGACAGTGGTTGCACTGACCACGTGATCGGAAACAATAATTTGGTTACAAATTTAGATCAATCTGTGAAGACAGAGGTAAATTTGGGGACTGACAAGACTGTATATGTAGATTATATATGTAGATTAAAAAGGAGTGGTTAACATTATGACCGAGCAGGGGGATCCAAAGACAATTTCATAGGTATATTATGTCTCTGGTCTCAAAATTAATTTGATAAGTGTTATTCAATTGCCACAGAAAGGATACAAAGTTATCTTTCAAGGACAAGAGTGTGTTATATATGACAGGCCCCCAAAAAATCAGTTGAGAGAAAAGGTGCAGATGAAGATAGTATTTCTCCTAATTATGAATTACAACAATCAAGTCAATTCATTTACAGTTTCATGTTCTAATTATTATTAGTTATCGCACTCTTTGTTTGTACACTTTGATTTTTCTGGTTTAAGATTGTTGAAGCACAAACAGATGGTCATAGGATTACCTCCCATCAAAGAACCTACTAGTACTTGTGAGTGTTGCATCTTGGGAAAGAAAAATCATGAGATTTTTCCAAAGGGAGTTGCATACAGAGCAAAGAAACCTCTTGAGCTAGTGCATATAGACCTCTGTGGACCTATGAGGACACATTCAATTGGTGTAAGTTGTTACTTCCTCACTTTCATTGATTATTATACGAGAAATAATTTGGTTTACTTCTTGAAGAAGAAGTCTAAAATTTCTGCAAATTTAAAAGAATTAAAAGCCTTAGCAGAGAACCAAAGTGATTGGAAGATCAAGGTATTGAGGTAATATCATGGTGGAGAATATGATTCAAAGGCATTCCATGATTTTTTCAAACAACATGGAATCAAAAAATAATTTACAACTAGATACACACCACAAACAAATGGTGTAGCAGAGAAAAATAACAGAACCATTATGAATATGGAAAGGAGCATTGCGAAAGGAAGAAACGTGTCTATTGAGTGTTACACAACATTTTGTCATCGTCCCTACATTCCCTAGCCTGAATACTGGAGGACCATAATAGTGATTCCCTATGTACTGTCACACATCATTATGAATATCATTGAAACCCTTAACATGCAAAGAACAAAATCCCTATGGACCATTCTTGAAGTAGACCCTTAAAAACATGTACTTTTGGGTAGGCGATGTGGTGTAGTTATGTCCTTGCGCCCATGGCCATATTTTTAGTATCCCTCGCATCGTGGTCTCTCTATATTTGAAGGAACCTCATGCCAAGCTACTTTTGGAAGGTTTTTTAATATGGAAATAAATATTCTAAGATCTAACAGATTTGTGAGTGGCATCATGGATGTTTGTTCGACTAGATGTGGTCAAGTTTCTCACTTTGGCCTTCTAGTTCCTACAAAAATGCAAATTCTCAAAGGGATAAAACTTTCCTCCACTATAAGTGGATCCCAAAGCTCTTCTTTCACTCCTATAAATTCCTCTTCATCCCATTGATTCTGCTAGCTAGAATAGACCAAGAGCTAGTGTGCAGAAGATAGCAAAGCATAGTTCATAGTTTTGAGAGAGAGCTTGAGCCTTTTGCCTCTTTGAGTCAAATCAACGAATGCGTACTTTGGAGATGTACCTGACTGAACCCGTCAAAGGAGGTCTACAACATAAAGGCACAGGTTGTAAACTCCCTTTTATACATTAATATGACATGACTGATTTCTAGTTCCATCTTTGTCTATGTTACTATTCAAATTTTTTTACTCTCATTGACTAGTTAGATAGTCATAAATGAATATGTATGCTCATATGCTTTTAGTGTTTGCTTGATCTTTGTATAGGTGTGTGGATATTGCTACCAATGGAGTGCAAGGCTTCAAGAAAAAATATCGAGTGTTCACTGCAACGTACTATGTCAAGAGCGTTGAATTGAGGTAGGACATATATTCTAATCTACATTTCGTTTATGAACTAGGAATTCAGGAACCATCATGTTCCCTTGTTGCTATACCCACCCTTGGGCTAGAGGGATCACCTCTATCTGTAGAGGGTATTTTCCTACACAAAAATATGGCGACCATACTGGGGATTGTTAATTCCTATTGTCTCTTATTGTTCGTTTTGAATTTTTTATTGTTTGTCCAACTTTGGCCAAATTGTCATTTTTCTATTGTTTCTGGCTTGCTTGACTGCTTCTAGCCATTTAGCCTTTTTTTAGAGTTATAAGCCTAGTTTTTCTCAACAAACACTTTTTTTTTTCATTTCTTTCCTTGCTCAACACTACTAATTGTTTGACAGTTGTTCCCAAAAGCGCGAGTTGTCATTAATATAGGTGAAATTTTTCATTCTCGACGTCAAATGTTGCTGAACATCTGCGCTGATTCCTGTAAGATTGGATTTTGGGCATTTTTCACTGAGTTTCTAGTGTGTCTTATCCTTTATGTTGGTTTTTCTACTTGGATTGATCCATATAGCTCTTGTTTCCTGACTTGGCTATCTCATTCACTCTAGTTTTGTTATCTCTCATTCGAACAATGTGTCTTATCCACCCTAGGGTTTCTAGGTGTTTCGAACCATTCACTTGGTTGCATGTACGTTGGGTATTTGATCTATTTATGAGTCAATTTGGTCATTCATTTTAGCCTTATGTGTGGTTGCTTGGCCTTTTCAGTTGATTGTACGTGAAGTAGGGTTGTCAAGTTCATTCTGTGTTTATTTGAGTTTCCCTCCATCGCCCCAAGCATAGATCACATTTCTCGTTGAGTCGACTTAAAAGCCCTTTATTTTGCGTAAGGAAATGCATGCCTAGTTTTGAGTGTGTTTGCTTGGAGGATAGTCCATAGTTGTGAGAGAGAGTTTGATCCTTTCGCCTCTTTGATTTGAATCAATGAATGAATGCTTTGGAGACGTGCCCAACTGAACCCATCAAAGGAAGTCTACAACGTCAAGGCACAGGTTGTAAACTCCCTTTTATACATTAATATGACATTAAAGATTTCTAGTTCCATCTTTGTCTATGTTACTATTCAAAGTTTCTGACTCTCCTTGACTAGCTAGATAGTCGTAAATGAATATGTATGCTCATATGCTTATAGTGTTTGCTTGATCTTTGTATAGGTGTGTGGATATCGCTACCAACAGAGCAAAAGTCTTGAAGAACAAATATTGAGTGGTCACTACAACATACTACATCAAGAGCGTTGGATTGAGGTAGGACATTATTCCAATCTGCATTTCATTTACTAGGAATTTAGGAACCATCATGTTCCCTTGTTGCTATACCCACCCTATGGCCAAAGGGATCACCTCTATCTGTAGAGGGGTTTTTCCTGCACAACAATTTGGTGACCATACTGGGGATTTTCAATGCCTGTTGTCTCTTATTGTTCATTTTTAATTTTTTATTTTCTATCCAACTTTGGCCAAATTGTCATTTATCTATTGTGTTTTTCTTTTTTTATTGATTCTAGCCATTAAGCCTTTTTCTATAATCATAAGAATGGTTTTTCTCAACAAGCCCTTTGTTTTTTCTTTCTTTCCTTTCTTGACACTACTGATTGTCTGTCAGTCGTGCCCATCTACGTGAGTTTTCATTAATACAGGTGTGATTTTTCCTGCTCGACGCCAAATGTTGCTGAAAAAATGCATTAATTCCTGTAAGATTATATTTTGGGCCTTTTGCACGGAGTTTCCATTGTGTCTTATCCTTTAGTTTGGTTTTTCTACTTGGATTGATCCATCTAGCTCTTGTTTTATGAATTGGTTCTCTCATTAATTCCAGTTTTGTTATCTCTCATTCGAATAGTGTGGCTTATCCATCCTAGGGTTTCTAGGTGTTTCGAACCATTTGCTTGGTCGCATGTTCATTGGGTATTTGATCTTTTTATGAGTCAGTTTGGTCATTCATTTTCAGCCTTTCTTGTGGTTTCTTGGCACTTTCAGTTGATTGTACATGAAGAAGCATTGTCAAGCTTTCATTCTATGTCTGTTTGATGTTCCCTCCATCACCATGAGCATAGATCACATTGTTCATTGAGTCGACTTAAAAGCCCTTTATTTTGTGTAAGGAAATTCATTCCTAGTTTTGAGTGTGTGTTTACATTTTCTTGGAGGATAGTCCATAGTTGTGATAGAGAGTTTGATCCTTTCACCTCTTTGAGCTAAATCAACGAATGAATGATTTGGTGACGTTCCTCAATAAACCGATCAAAGGAGGTCTACAACATAAAGGTGCAGGTTGTAAACTCCCTTTTATAAATTAATATGACATGACTGATTTCTAGTTCCATATTTTTCTATGTTACTATTCAAAGTTTCTGACTCTCCTTGACTAGTTAGATAGTCATAAATGAAAATGTATGCTCATATGATTTTATTGTTTGCTTGATATTTATATAGGTGTGTGGATATCGCTACCAATGGAGTGCAAGGCTTGAAGAACAAAGATCAATTTTATTACTACGTCAAGAGCATTGGATTGAGGTAGGACATCTATTCCAATCTACATTTCATTTATGAACTAGGAATTTAGGAACTAACATGTTCCCTTGTTGCTATACCCACCCTAGGGCTAGAGGGATCGCCTCTGTCCACAGAGGGGATTGGCCTGCAAAAAGGCGAATCCACTCTGTGGACAAGGGTGATCCCTCTAACCCTAGGGTGGTTCTAGCAACAAGGGAACATGTTGGTTCCTAAATTCCTAGTTCATAGAAGAAATGCAGATTGGAATAGATGTCCTACCTCAATCAAACGCTCTTGACGTAGTACGTTGCAGTAACCACTCAATATTTTTTCTTCAAGCATTGCACTCCATTGGTAGCGATATCCACACACTATAAAAATGTCAAGCAAACACTAAAATCATACGAGCATACATATTCATTTATGACTATCTAACTAGTCAAGGAGAGTCAGAAACTTTGAATAGTAACATAGAAAAATATGGAACTTGAAATCAATCATGTCATATTAATGTATAAAAGGGAGTTTACAACCCGTGCCTTGACGTTATAGACCTCCTTTAACAGGTTCATTCAGGCATGTATCCAAATAATTCGTTTGTCGATTTGACTCAAAGAGGCGAAAGGCTCAAACTCTCTCTCACAACTATGAACTATCCTATGTTATCTTCTGCAGACCAACTCTTGGTCTATTCTAGCTAGCGGAATAAATGGGGTGAAGAGGAATTTATAGGAGTGGAGGAAGAGCTTTGGGATCCACTTAGGGTGGAGGAAAGTTCTATCCCTTTGGGAAGTTTCATTTTTGTAGGAACTAGAAGGTCAAAGGGAGAAACTCGACCACATCCAGTCGAACAAATATCCATGATTCCGCTCAAGAAGATGTTAGATATTATAAGCTTCATTTCCATATTAAAAAAACTTCCAAAATTATCTCGGTGTGGGGGTTCTTCAGAGATAGAGTGACCACGGTGTGAGACCTAGTGCAAATCTGGCCATGGGAACGAGGAAATAACCACACCCCAGCACCGACCCAAAATTACATTTTTTGAAGGGTCTACTTCAGGAATGGTCCATAGAGATGCTTATCCTTACATGTTAAGGGATGAAATTACATTCATTATGATGTGTGAAAGTACACAGGGGTCACTATGATGGTCCTCCAGTATTTAGAATAGGGAATGCAGGGACGGTGACCAAATGTTGTGTAACAGATGCCCCCTAAAGCATGAAGTCCGAGAGAGAGGGAGGAGTGAAATTATTTACGAGAACGTGCCCAAAAAAATATTGCTATGTCAAAGGACATGCAAGATCAAGTATGACTAATATCTTTGATACATGAGTATGAGGTATGGGTGCAGCCATCCATAATAGAGAACATGTAATAAGATCCATGGTATGGACTCAGCCATCTAGTGATAAGGATCATAAAAGAGACTCAGGTATGGTCGCAACCCTCTAATCAGAAGAGTCATGTCTACAATAATGAAAAACCAAATCATCTCGCAACCTCGATTTCATTAGACAAAATCCAGGGTCTTGTGCTCCGTCTCGACCCAAACAAGTACAAATTCAAGCATGTGAATGAATGAGTTGAAATCAAGCATGCAAGAAAGTCACCTGATTACTAGTTGATGATGGAAGTTGTTAACAGGCAAGAGAGAAACCACTGATAATGACAATGGTTCTCAAAGTAATGCTAGTAAAATCCATAGAATTTGAAAAATTAACTGGATTCGAACATCCCTGAAATCACCCGATCGAATTCCAATGATGAGAACCTATCGTCGAATGCAAAGAAATTTCCATTGAGGCATGCAAGCTCTAAGGTACCACAAGGGAGCCTTTGGATTAGCTTCCTAGATAATGAACTGAAGTCAACAGGAAGTGATTGGTTGAAGAAGGGCCATAATTTTTCCCACGTCATCAATACGAGACAGAGGAATAAGATGATAGTGAATCATGACCGAACAGAGTATCAGGGGTTGAAAACCGTAGAAGGAACTTCTCTTGAAAATATTGAAAACATGACTTCAGAATCTGGCAGTATTTGACATCAAGGGATCTGAGTTCATGGTGATGAGGCAAAGAGATGATGAGAGGTGAAAACGGATAACCCAAACCCATGGAGGAAAAATGACGAATCTAGGATGTCCCCAACCCGACATGAACTGGAGACGAGTGTCATGTTCAAGAGAGACATACTGCGGATGCAACTAACAACTAGCTCCATTTCCCCCCACCATTCATGGCGAGTACCCTAGATATTTTTAAAAACAAGACTGAAGGGGATAGCATATTCTATTCATGTAATTTTTTCCTTCAGACAAATCCATCCTAGTACATTTTATGAGCCCTAGGAAGGAGGAACTTGGTAACGTCATGGCGATGACTCCAATTTCATTTAGATTTAATGACTTTGACAAAGGGAAAACTCGACGTCTTTCCATGTTTAAATAGGTTTAAAAGAGGCAGAAAAGAAAACTCTAGAAGGTCCCTTTTTGTAGGTCGTCTCTCAAATCCGAAAAGGTAGAAAAAAATATCTGAGAGAACCTCTTAGCCATGTTCGACTAAGGTATTCATTTTTCATAAATAATCTGTCCTGGCCCAAAAAATGGGTAAATGTATACTGGGAAGATGATGTTTCGCAACCGTTAGCTAGTTCAAAACGACAAGAGCTTGGAAATATTTTCATATTTTGAGAGTCAGAAAAGAGCTGAAAGTTAACTCCAGGGGGTGACTTTTTCGTGTTTTTACCAAGTCTAAAAAATTAATAAAATACAACTCGTTTCCTCATCGTTGCCAGTTTTAGGACCTCTTGCTGCACAAAAAACAAACATAAAACCCATTTTCAAGAAAAAACAATAAAAAATAACCTAATTAAACCTAATTAAGGTAAGAAAAGGTTATAAAACAACTCAATAGTAAAAATAAATTTACTTTTACCTTTTCACTTTCTTGTGAACACTTTCACCAGTTTTCATTGTGAATTTGGGGAGCTTACTGAAGGAAATCCAGGAGGCCATTGATGAATTTGCTTCTTCCAGGTATGATTCATGAACTTCCCCTGCAATTTCATCCATTTTTCATATGTTTTCATATCTTTGTGTATTTAGTGGAAGACTTTTAAAAACTCACACCCGCGATGGTCGGTGCCGGTTCTTGGCATGGAGTTGCACCATCCTCTATAATTTTTACATAGGGAAAGTGCCACTCGGTGTCACTGTTTAAAAAAAAGCTGCGCCGAACGGTGAACATAAATTGTTTTCAAAGTTTTATACAAAAATTCTTGTCAAAATTAGTTCAATTTTTAACAATATGGATTATGGAGATTTGTATTTTGTTTTGCAAGAAGAATTGGCAGTTGCAATGGCAATAGAATGGAAAGAGAAAGAGCATGGGGCAGAAGATGCATAGGCCATGGATAATGATGCATGCTTAGATGCTCTGAGGAACTATGGGCTCCTTAAGTTTTTCATGACCCCATGTCTGAGAGCTCAATTAGAGTTGCTACAATACTTGATCAATGTATGGGAAATTGACCAAGATAAATTCATCATCCATGACTAGGAATTGGAGATAAAATTCTCTAATATCTACTTCTTAATAGGATTTTCATGGAGGGGAGAGCGAGCACGAATGATAAGTACTCAGATCCTTGGAGAGAGCATGGCCATGCTGATAGGGAGAGTGTGTCCTGAAGAATAAAAAGCACATAAGAGTGGTAAATTAGACATCCAGACCATGCATGAATTACCTTTGAGGGTAGTGTTACATACCATTACTCGGGTTGCTGGATCTCATGCTCCCCATGAAGCCACAAAGACTCAACTCCAATTAGCCATAGATTGCATGTCTCTGACAATCTTCAATTGGGAAAAATAGGTGACGATCAATATGAAACGTCATCTTACCAAGTGTAAAAATGACAAGCTAAAGAGTTTTGGTATAAGTCAATTTTGATACCATTAATCTTGGAAATGTTATCGATATTCCAGCTTCAGGAGGTAATTGTACCTATGCCACCATCACGAGAGCCACAGATGGTCCATTGGGCTGATTTGATGCCTCGATCAGGGGGTGGGAAGCATATGTCATGGAGACCATAGTTATTTAAATGTTTGAGCTGAAAACTCATCTTAGTGTAGGACTAGCCATATACCAGTACCAATTTCAGGGGTGATCCAAATCTTCCACTTCCGGAAGGGGACAAATGGGACGAGAGAGGTAAAAACTAATTTTTTGGATTTTTATGAGTATTAATTTTTTGTTTTGTTTTTATCTATATGTGTTGTAATATTTTATCATGTGTTGCAGATGTTGGAGTAGAGAGACCCGTAGGGATGTCTCTAATAGCTCGGAGGGTCCAAATAGAGTTCGAAGTGGCCCCTCATGGTGAGGGAAGTGATAACAAGGAAGCAATTACACGTATCCTGAAGGGACTCACGAGCGGTATCCCAGACTATGTGATATTTGAGGATATTCCTTGTGCTTACCAGTGGCACACTGTGAGGGTTTATAACCGTATTCATCAACTACTAAGATTTTTTGCACAGGCAGTGGCATGCTATCATGAGCAACATGCTGATTAGACTCCTAGGTTTTATTTCTACAATTTTTTTTAGAGACATCGCATCTTAAGATGTAACTGAAACACATATATATATTTTGAACTATGATGTACAAGCCGATGCAAACAATCAATATATATATATATATATATATATATATATATATATATATATATATATATATATATATATATATATATATATAGATATATATATATATGATGATGATGATGATGATGATGATTTCTTTTACAAATTTCGCAATTGTCTATCTAATACAAGATTAGCTACTGCATCAATTAACATATTCATTCTTCTAGGAATATGCTGATATGTAATATAATTAAAATTCATTTTTAACAAATGAACATGGATATAGGGTTTATAGGTATCTTCTGTCGCTTGTTTGGCTACCTCCTCACAGGGCCTTCTGAGTCAAATATGAGTCAGTCTAGTATTTCGTGTTTTCAGCTTGTCAACTGATTGTTTGATCTTTTATTTCAATTATATGTGTCGTTGGGTCATCAAACTGTCATCTTGGTGTCCTTTTGACCTTCCTTTTGTTGCCCTGAGCATAGATCACATTGCTCATTAGATCGACTTGAAAGTCCTCTTTTTTCTTGAAGGAATGTGTCTCTGTTTTGAGTGTGTTTCACATTCACATTGGATTGGTCTCTTGGTCTGTGATATTTTCCTTTGAATCACTCGAAACTAGTGTCCATTTTTTCTTTTATTGTAACAGTGAATTTTTCTTCTCATTCATCTAAAAGAACAAAATTTGCATTCTTTCTCTTGGTTTGAAAATGAAAAACGTTCTTTTGCATTAGTAGCTTTTAGTGAACAAGGAAAGTTCTCTTCATTTTCTTCTTTGGTTTTGTTATATGCATTAGGAAAATTTATTCTTGTATTCGATTGATTTTTGCTTCGTTGTGAGCTACTATCCCTCTTTTAACTAGCTATTCATCGAATTAGAATGATTTTCCTCCACATGTAGTTGTGCATTAGATATTCGAGATTACATTTGGTAAGGAATTGAAACTACGACATTAATTCAAGATACACTTTAAAATGAACTCAATCAACTTGAGGAAGAAGTGAAACTTAACGCTCATATTTAGAGGTATAGGCTAATGACGTGTTCCAACGTCATTAAACTAGTAGTTGTCATTCTCCATCTCGCATTAGACAGCGCTAGCATGGACTTGTGCTCCCCGTACCATCGAGTATATAAAGGGAGACCCTCGTAGGTTTAAATCCTTTATCCATAGGAAGCTGAGTCTGCTGCCCTACAACTGTGATACACCGAACACATCATTCAGGGAGACTGCCTATACGTACGTTAATTCCTTGGTCATTTCTCTTTCATTTGATCACCAAGGTGTATATTGCACTTCACGGAAGCTTGGTACACCCTCTTGCTTATATTTCCTGAGTATTCATTTTGATCATTCCGTGACTTTCTAAAAAATTGAAAAGATCATCAAGCACTTTTCCTTTCAATCTCATCGAACTTGAAAGTGACTAGAGTCACCTTTTCCCCTTTTCTTGACACTTAAAATATGAAAAGGAAGAGTTTTGTTTCAGTTTCATAAAATTAATTACTTATGATAACACGCCCATTAAATTTATTTTATTATCCTTTTCATAAGTAAGTCCTTGGTATTTAGTCTTGAAGCCTTGAATTTCTTATCTCTTTTCTCTCCTGCTTTTGAGACAAAGTCACAGTGGTGGAACCACTAGTTTCTTTGTCCCCTTCATTACCTTGTAGTGGAGATCCTTCTCCTGAAGTTTCTTCGGAGGCATCTTATCCTACTAGGCCTATAGGTTACTAGCATTCTATTATTTCAAGTATTCTACCCCTTGCTACTCGATCTCCTCCTGAGGAACCATTTGATATCAATTGGCAACCTCCAAACATTTGGGATAGTTTTAGGGATGAAGAAGAATATCCTCCTCTTACCTTAGAACCACTTGCTTCAGAACCACTTGAATCACCATTAACATGTGCTTTACTTGCCACTGCTCATCACCTTTTCACCAAAAACATGTCTTCATCTGACATGGATGCTACGAGTCCCATAAGTAGTGAAGAGACTTATATTTCTATGGGGGAATATTAGTTCCCTCCAGAGAATTTTCCTTATGTATCCTCATAGCGTTTATCACTCTCGGTTGGTTATTGATCATTCTGGTAGATCATTTCTAGTGCTACTTATTTGTATCAGAATCTGATATGATCGGGTGCATCGGATCACTTGGAAGGGTCATTTGTATCGGGTGCATCCCCCTCGACTCCCATTATGTCGACGATTGTTACCTTTGTCCCAACCAAGCCCATTGTTTGTGTGGCCTGTCTGCATTGTCTGTTACTATGATTACATCATTACCGCCATCTTCTCTTCTTTGTGGGATGACTCATATCACTTCCACGATACCTGCTGGGCCCTCCATGAGGGGATCATAGCCTCACGTATCGGGAGTCCATCAATCTATTGGTAGTGTGCCCGTCTCTTCTAATTCGATTCATGAAGGTTTGATGTACGATCAACATATGTTGTCCATTCAACAACAGAATTATATCCCTCAGGGTTCTCAACAGGTGGAAGCTCCCATCAATCCTTCTCATTATTATGATGAGCATGGAAATTATATCTATTTAGATGGGACTAACCCGCCAGGTCCATTGTATGTTCAAACGCCTCAAATGCCAATTTACCCCAACTAGTTCACCTACCTATAGGGACAACCCTATGGTCCATAAGGACAACTCTTTTAGGGACAACCTTCAGTCTAACAGGGAAAAACCTATGGTCCATAGGGACAACCCTATGGTCCACAAGGACAACCCTTTCAGGGACAACCTTCGGTCCAACAAGGAAAACCCTATGGTCTTGCTGGTGTAATATTCCCTTTTTTGGTGCCACCTACGACAGAGTTAGGTTGAACTTCCAGAGTTAGGAGCAGACAGGTCACAGGTACAGATTGGTGCTATTAGCGGGATCAAGGGATTTTTGGAGGATTTTTGAGTAGTTTCCATGGTGTCTGGTGGCATTTTCTTGATATATTCCATCATCCTAGTAGTTTGGCTTTCGTTCCGGTGCATTCTGACAACTTTCGCAAATTTGAGTTATTTGTGGGCTTAACTCAGCTGATTACGCTCAAGGTGGCATTCTAGGAGGAATACATTATGGAACACCTTAGGGTAATATATCATTAGAAACAGGACGAGGATACCTACATGATGGGATGGTTGGGCACGAGTTTCAGTGAGCAGAGGAGACATGGTAGCCGATTTACTCTTATCTGCATTAAAAAGGAATATATTAATAAGAGGGAAAAGTGCACCATGAATAAAATAATAATAAAATAATTCTCTAGAAGACTCCAAGAGATCTATAAAAGAAATGGAGGAGGCCATTTAGATATATCTTTGGATCATATCCTTTTACTGTATGAGAGGTGTGAGACGTGGTTCTCTACTTCAGTTGTAGCCCCAAGACGGAAACCCTCAGGTGATTTGTGAGTGTTGGACAAAAACCCAACTCTCTTTAGGAGACTTCACTCAGAAGTTTCGTAGTGCTTCAGGGATTTCTGTGAGGATCATTCAGATCTTCAACTTGTGCTTCATCATCTTCAGTGGGTTCAGTGATAGCTGTTGCCAGAGGGAGAGTGAAGCAATTTAGTTTGAGGCCAGCATAGTTCAGCAGCTCATCTTGGTGGCCAGTTCTTTGTCTCATCTCTTTCTTCATGTATGTTTGATGTTCCCTTCATCGCCACTAGCATAGATCACATTGCTCATTGAGTCAAATTAAAATCCATTTATTTTGCGTAAGGAAATTCATGCCTAGTTTTGAGTGTGTGTTTACGTTTTCTTGGAGGATAGTCCATAGTTGTGATAGAGAGTTTCACCCTTTCACCTCTTTGAGCCGAATCATCGAATGAATGCTTTGGTGATGTGCCTGACTAAACCAGTCAAAGGAGGTCTACAACATCAAGGTGCAGGTTGTAAAATCCCTTTTATAAATTAATATGACATGAATGATTTCTAGTTCCATCTTTTTCTATGTTACTATTGAAAGTTTCTGACTCTCCTTGACTAGTTAGATAGTCGCAAATGAAAATTTATGCTCATGTGATTTTATTGTTTGCTTGATCTTTATATAAGTTTTTGGATATCGCTACCAATGGAGTGCAAGGCTTGAAGAACAAACATCGAGTTTTTTACTACGTTAAGAGCATTGGATTGAGGTAGGACATCTATTCCAATCTACATTTCATTTATGAACTAGGAATTTAGGAACTAGCATGTTCCCTTGTTGCTATACCCACCCTAGGGCTAGAGGGATCGCCTCTATCCATAGAGGGGATTGGCCTGCAAAAAGGTGAATCCACTCTGTGGACAGGGGTGATCCCTCTAACCCTAGGGTGGGTCTAGCAACAAGGGAACATGTTGGTTCCTAAATTCCTAGTTCATAGATGAAATGCAGATTGGAATAGATTTCCTACCTCAATCAAATGCTCTTGAATTAGTACATTGCAATAACCACTCAATATTTTTTCTTCAAGCCTTTCACTCCATTGGTAGTGATATCCACACACCTATACAAAGATCAAGAAAACACTAAAAACATATGACCATACATATTCATTTACAACTATCTAAATATTCAAGGAGAGTCAGAATCTTTGAATAGTAACATAGACAAAGATGGAACTTGAAATCAGTCATGTCATATTAATGTATAAAAGGGAGTAAAGGTCTATCCCTTTGGAGGAGTTTTGAGTATGTCTATTCTAGCTAGCAAAATAAATGGGATGAAGAGAAATTTATAGAAGTGTAGGAAGAGCTTTTGGATCCACTTAGGGTGGAGGAAAGGTCTATCCCTTTGGAAAGTTTCATTTTTGTAGGAACTAGAAGGCCAAAGGGAGAAACTCGACCACATCCAGTCGAACAAATATCCATGATTCCGCTCAAGAAGATGTTAGATATTAGAAGCTTCATTTCCATATTAAAAAAACTTCCAAAATTATCTTGGTGTGGGGGTTCTTCAGAGATAGAGTGACCACACCATGAGGCCTGGTACAAATCTGGCCATGGGTGCAAGGACATAACCACACCCCAGCGCCGACCCAAAATTACATTTTTTTAAGGGTCTACTTCAGGAATGGTCCACAGAGATGTTTATCCTTGCATGTTAAGGGATGAGATTACATTATTATGATGTGTGAAAGTACATAGGGGTCACTATGATAGTCCTCCAGTATTCAGAATAGGGAATGCAGGGACGACGACCAAATGTCGTGTAACAGTTGCCCCCCTAAAGCATGAATTTTGAGAGAGATGGAGGGGTGAAATTACTTACGATAACATTCCAAAACCAAAAACGCCCCTGTTAGAGGACATGCAAGATCAAGTATGACTAATATCTTTGATACATGAGTATGAGGTATGGGTGTAACCATCCATAATAGAGAACATGTAATAAGATCCATGGTATGGACTCAGCCATCTAGTGATAAGGATCATAAAAGAGACTCAAGTATGATCACAACCATCTAATTAGAAGAGTAATGGATACAATAATGACAAACCAAATCATCACGCAGCCTTGATTTCATTAGACAAAATCCAGAGTCTGGTGCTCCATCCCGACCCGAACAAGTACATATTTGAGCATACGAATGAATGAAATGAAGTTGAACATGCAAGAAAGTCACTTTATTACTAGTTGATGATGAAAGTTGTTAACATGCATGAAAGAAACCATCGATAGTGACAATGGTTCTCAAAGTACTGCTAATACAATCCACAGAATTTGAAAAATTAACTAGATTCAAACATCCCTGAAATCACCTGATCGAAGTCCAATGATGAGAACCTGTCGTTGAATGCGAAGAAATTTCCATTGAGGCATGCAAGCTCTAAGCTACCATAAGGGAACCTCTAGATCAGCTTCCTAGATAATTAACTGAAGTCGACAGGAAGTGATTGGTCGAAGGAGGGCCATAATTTTTCCCACATCATCGACATGAGATAGAGGAATAAGATGATAGTGAATCATGACCGAATAGAGCATCAGGGGTTGAAAACCGCAGAAGGAACTTCACTTGAACATATTGAAAACACAACCTCGGAATCTAGCAGTGCTTGACATCAAGGGATATGAGGTCACGGTGATGAGGCAAAGAGAAGATGAGAGGTCAAAATTGATAACCCAAACCCATGGAGGAAAAGTGACGAATCTGGGATGTCCCCAACCCGACACGAACTGGAGACGAGTGTCATGTTCAAGAGAGACATACTGCGGATGCAAATAACAACTAGCTCCATTTCCCCCCACCATTTCTGGCGAGTACCCTAATTATTTTTTAAAACAAAACTAAAGGGGATAGCATATTTTGTTCATGTAAGTTTTTCCTTCAGACAAATCCATCCTAGTACATTTTATGAGCCCTAGGAAGGAAGAACTTGGTAACGTCATGGAAAAAACTCCAATTTCATTTAGATTTAATGAATCTATCAAAGGGAAAACTCGACGTCTTTTCATGTTTAGAGAGGTTTAAAAGAGGCAGAAAAAAAACTCCATAAGGTCCCTTTGCATAGGTTGTCTCTTAGATCCGAAAAGGAAGAAAAAAATATCTGAGAGAACCTTTTAGCCATGTTCGACTAAGGTATTCATTTTTCGTAAATAATCTGTCCTGGCCCAAAAAAGGGGTAAATGTATACTAGGAAGATGACATTTCACAGCCTTTAGCTAGTTAAAAATGACAAGAGCTTGGCAATATTTTCATATTTTGAGAGTCAGAAAAGAGATGAAACAAAACTCCAGGGGGTGAATTTTTCGTGTTTTTACTGAGTTTGAAAAAGTAATAAAATACAACTCGTTTCCTCATCGTTTCCAGTTTTAGGACTTGTTGCTGCACAAGAAACAAACATAAAACCCATTTTCAAGAAAAAATAATTAAAAATAACCTAATTGAACCTAATTAGGGTAAGAAAAGGTTATAAAAGAACTCAATAGTAAAAAGAAATTTACTTTTAACTTTTCACTTTCTTGTGATCACTTTCACTGGTTTTCACTGTGAATTTGGGAAGCTTACTGCAGGAAATCCAGGAGGCCATTGATGAATCTGCTTCTTCCAGGTAAGATTCATGAACTTCCCCTGCAATTTCATC
Source organism: Pinus albicaulis (assembly GCA_034641835.2). Lineage (NCBI taxonomy): Eukaryota > Viridiplantae > Streptophyta > Pinopsida > Pinales > Pinaceae > Pinus > Pinus albicaulis. The sequence continues at coordinate 516,366,928 of CM076577.1, read as the reverse complement.
CATTTTTCATATGTTTTCATATCTTGATGCATTTTGTGGAAGAGTTTTGAAAACTCACACCCGCGACGGTCGGCGCCATTTTCTGGCATGGAGCTGCACCGAACTCTATGATTTTTACATAGGGAAAGTGCCACTCAGCGTCACTGTTTAAAAACCAGCTGTTCCGAACGCTGCGCATAATTCTTTTTCAAATTTTTCTCCAAAATGCTTGTCAAAATTAGTTCTATTTTTAACAATATGGATTATGGAGATTTGTATTTCTTTTTGTAGGAATAATCAACAGTTGCAATGGAAATAGAATGGAAAGAGTGGGAGCATGGGGCAGAAGATGAATAAGCCATGGAGAACGATGCATGCTTAGATGCTCTGAGGAACTATGGGCTCCTTAAGTTTTTCATGACCCCATGTCTGAGAGCTCAATTAGAGCTGCTGCAATACTTGATCAATGTATGGGACGTTGACCAAGATAAATTCCTCATCCATTACCAAGAATTGGAGATAGAAGTCTCTGATATCTACTTCTTAATAGGAATTTCATGGAGGGGAGAGCAATCACGAATGATAGGTACTCAGATCCTTGGAGAGAGCACGGCCATGATGATAGGGATGGTGTGTCCTGAAGAACACAAAGCACATAAGAGTGGTAAATTAGACATCTAGACCATCCATGAATTACCTTTGAGGGTAGTGTTGCATACCATTAATCGGGTTGCTGGATCTCAAGCTCCCCATGAAGCCACCAAGACTCAACTCCAATTAGCCATAGATTTCATGTCTCCGAAAATCTTCAATTGGGAAAAATATGTGACGATCAATATGAAACACCATCTTACCAAGCGTAAAAATGGAAAGCTAAAGAGTTTGGGTATGAGTCCATTTTGATACATTTAATTCTGGAAATGTTACCGATATTCCAGCATCAGGAGGTAATTGTACCTATGCCACCATCACGAGAGCCACGGATAGTCCGTTGGGCTGAGTTGATGCCTCGATCAGGGGGTGGGAAACATATGTCATGGAGACTAGAGTTCTTTAAATGGTTGAGTTGACAACTCATCGTAGTGTAGGACTGGCCATATACCGGTACTGATTTCAAGGGTGATCCAAATCTTCCACTTCTGGAAGAGGAAAAATGGGACGAGAAGAGAGGTAAAAACTCTTTTTTTGGATTTTTATGAGTATTACGATTTGTTTTTGTTTTTATATATATGTGTTCTAATATTTTATCATGTGTTGCAGATGTTGGAGCAGAGAGACCTGCGGGGATGTCCTTGACAACTCGGAGGGTCCAAATAGAGTTCGAAGTGGCCCCTCATGGTGAGGGAGGTGATAACAAGGAAGAAATTACACGTAACCTGAAGGGACTCACAAGTGGGATACCAGACTATGTGATATTTGAGAATATTCCTCGTGCTTATCAGCGGCACACTGCAAGGTTTTATAACCATATTCATCAACTACTGAGATGTGTTGTACGGGCAGTGACATGTTATCATGAGCACCATGCTGATTAGACTCCTAGGTTTTATTTCTGCACTTTTTTTAGAGACATGGCGTCTCAAGATGTAACTGAAACACATATATATTTTTTGAACTATTATGTACCAGCCGATGCAAACAATTGATATATATATATATATATATATGATGATGATGATGATGATGATGTTTTCTTTTACAAATTCCACAAATTTCTATCTAATACAAGATTAGCTACTACATCAATTAACATATTTCACTCTTCTGGGAATATGCTGATATGTAATATAATAAAAATTCCTTTTTAACAAATGAAAATGGATGTACATCCTTAAAATATGATGGTTTCTGATAGAATAAGGCCGATTTAGCTAGAGAACAACAAGCTGAGAGTCTAGGTTTTGCAATTAATTCATGAATGTCAAGGGCAATAGCTTCAGTTACAAGTTCGATAATTGCACTGTATTAAGTGACATTGTTAGTTGTACATCTTAGACAAACCCCTTGAAGGTATACAACTCACCATTAGGATCATAAATTACCCAAGCCATGGAGGACAGGTTTCGGGTACTGCAAGAGGCACTGCCAGTGAAACTGACATAAGGAGTGACAGACAAATGCATAGTAAGCAAAGACATAATAAGCAGGAAAAACTGCTCACAAAACACACCAAGACAAAAATGTACAAAAATGAAAAAACAAACTTATGTACAGAATAAATACATGAGAAAAATAGTGCATAATGTTTTTTGAGATACAACCCATTTCAGGGCTGATCCAGGGGATTTCCTTCATAACCAGTAAGCTCATAAGCCCCTTTTTTCAAAATGTGTTTAATGATGTAGGGCCCATGCCACATGGGTTCTAATTTACCTTTCCCCAGCTTATAATAGGCTTGGTCATACAAGAGGACTAAGTCTCCTTCTACAAAGGTATGAGGGGAAACTATCTGGTCAAAGTGGGCTTTGACCCACTTTTTTTGTGCTTCTATGACTAGAGCAGCAAAGCAGCGAGTTTCATCAAGCTTATCCAAATATAGAAGACCTTATTCCTCTAGCGAAGTATCCGACAGTAATTCTCCAGCTAGCTTGAGTGAAGGAATTTCACATTCATTGAAAGGGTAGCTTCCAGACCATAAACAAGTTGAAATGGTGTGAATCTGGTTGCATCATTCACCGAGGTTTGGTAATCCCAGAGAGATGAGAACAACATGAGATGCTAATTGGACTTGTGCATCCTAATAGTATGCTGAAGCATAGTGACTAAAAAATTGTTCATGGCTTTGACCTCACCATTGGCCTTGGGGTAGTACGACGTTGAGCTGTCGTGATGTAGAACCAATTGAATAGTTAGCTCAGCCATCATACAATGGCAAAAATGGGAGCCATGGTCAGTGACAATGGCTTGAGGGAATCCAAACCTGGCAATCACATGATTGGAGAGAAATTGAGCAGTCGTCTTACCATCATCTGTCAATGTAGGCATTGCTTTGACCCATTTGGTAAAGTAGTCTATGGCTACAATAATATAAGCATGCCCCCCCCCCCCGCCGAGCGAGGGTTACATGTCATAAAATTGATACCCCATTGTTACACAATATTTTTTCACCGTCCTTGCAATCCCCATATCGAACATTAGAGGACCATTTCAATGATTTCTGTGTATTTCCATACCTTGTTATGAGTGTCATTGCATCCCTTGGCATGTCAAGAACATTTCCTCTATTGATCATTTGTCAAGCAGACTCTAAAAAACATGTGATTTTGGGTCAGCGCTGGTAGGCAGTTATGGGCTCACGCCTATCGTTAAATTATCACTGGGCCCTACGCCCATTGGAACTATGTCTCAATGGGTCACCTGCGTCGAGCTGTTTTTGGAAATTTTTTTAAATACTAACAAAGTTTCTATGCCTAAAAACTTCGTGAGCGGAGTCATCATGGTTTTTTCGACTGAATAACATTGAAATCCTCCCTTTCAATTCTTGTTTCCTACAATGTTTCAACTCCCCAAATGGATAATACCTCTCTTCCAGCTTATGAGGGATCCCAAACCACTCCCTTCTCTCTTATAAATACTTCATTCTCACATTGTTTTATCTAGATGAACAATCCTTACTATAGCTAGTGTGTAGAAGAAGGCAGAGAAGAACCCCTTGACGAGAGAGAGTTCAGGCCCATTGCCTCACCAAGTCTGATCCCCAAAGAATTCTTGAGGCGCATTCAGCTGAACCCTTCAAAGGAGGCTGCAACGTCAAGGCATTAAGGTTGTAAACTTCTTTTCTCTATTATTAATACATGACTGGTTTTTTGGTTCCAATTTTGTGTTTAATCATATGAATTTTTTTTTATTCTCCTTGACCAATAGAATAGTTGTAAATGAAAGTATGTTTCTGTATGTTATCATTATTCAATTGATCCTTGTGTAGGTACACAGACATCATCGTTGAAGAACTGTGACGAGTGAAGAAAAATATCAGAGGACCACTTCCACAAGCTACAAGAAGAGCATTGGACCAAGGTAGGTCATCTATCCCATCTCTCTTTTCATTTATAAGCTAGGAGTCTCAAATTCTAGCATGTTCCCTTGTTTCTAGACCCACCCTAGCGATAGAGGGATTTCCTCTATATGTAGAGGAGATTTACCTGCTCAACAAGTTGGCGACCATACTGGGGATCAGTGTGTTTGTCGTCTCTTGTTGTTCGTCTAGTATTTTTCTTGTCTGTCTAACTTTGGTAGTATTACTGGTTTTCTACTTAGTTTTTCTTGTCTGACTATTTCCAACCATCATAATTAGTCTTAGAGTGTTAATTCTGGCCTCTTCTCAGTATTTTTTTATCCTTTCCATGGTTTTCTGGCTTGATGTTGTTTTTTCTTGAACAGTCGCACTGATTGGCACATGTTTCTTGTTTTATAGGTGCGCTTTCCCCTGTTCAGCGTGAATTACAACTGAATAGACATGCTGAATCCTGGAGGTTATGATTTTTGCCTCTTTCCTAAGTTTTGTCAGTATTTCTTGCCTCGGGATTGGTTTTTCCCTCTTCTATTAGTCCATTTGAATTACTTTTACTTCCCTATCTCATCCTTCTTAGTTTTTTTCCCCTCATTTGATCGGTGTGGTTCTAGTATCATAGGGTTTATAGGTATCTTCTGTCGCTTGTTCGACTACCTCCTCACTAGGTCTTCTGAGTAGAATTCGAGTCAGTCTAATCTTTCATGGTTTCAGCTTTTCGACTGATTGTTTAATCTTTTATTTCGATTCTACATTTCATTGGGTCATCAAACTATCATCTTGGTGCCCTTTTGACCTTCCTTTGTCACCTTGAGCATAGATCACATTGCTCATTATATCGACTTGAAAGTCCTCTTTTTGCTTGAAGGAATGCGTCTCAATTTTGAGTGTGTTTCACATTCGCATTGGATTGGTCTCTTGGTATTTGATCTTTTCATTTGAATGGATCGAAACTTGTGTCCATTATATCTTTTATTGTAACAATGCATTTTTCTTCTCATTCATCTAAAAGAACAAAATTTGCATTCTTTCTCTTGGTAGGAAAATGAAAAACATTCTTTTGCATTATTATATTTTTGTGAACAAGGAAATATCTCTTCATTTTCTTCTTTCGTTGTGTTAGATGCATTAGGAAAATATATTCTTGTATTCGATTGGTTTATGCTTCGTTGTGAACTACTATCCCTCTTTTAGCTAGCTATTCATCAAATTAGAATGGTTTTCTTCCGCATGTAGCTGTGCATTAGATATTCAAGATTACATTTGGTGGGGCCTTGAAACTACAACATTAATTCAAGATAAAATTTAAAATGAACTCAATCAACCCGAGGAAGCATTGAAACTTAATGCTCATATTTAGAGGTATAGGCTACTGATGTGTTCTGACGTCGTTAAACCTAGTAGTTGTTGTTCTCAATCTCGCATTAGACAGTGCTAGCATGGACTTGTGCTCTCTGTACCATCGAGTATATAAAGGGAGACCCTTGTAGGTTGAAATAATTTATCCATAGGAAGCCGAGTCTACTGCCCTACAACCGTGATACACCGAACACATCATTCGGGGAGACTGCTTGCACGTACGTTAAGTCCTTGGTTATTTCTATTTCATTTGATCACCAAGGTGTATATTGCAGTTCACAGAAGCTTGGTACAACCTCTTTCTTAGATTTCCTGAGTAGTCATTTTGATCTTTCCATGACTCTCTAAAAAATTGAAAATATCATCAAGCACTTGTCCTTTCGAGCTCATCAAACCTGAAAGTGACTAGAGTCACCTTTTTCCCTTTTCTTGACTCTTAAAATATGAAAAGGAAGAGTTTTGTTTTAGTGTCATAAAATTAATTACTTATGATCACACGCCCATTAAATTTATTTTATTAGCTTGTTCGTAAGTAATTCCTTGGTATTTGGTCTTGAAGCCTCGAATTTCTTATCTCTTTTCTCTCCTACTTTTAAGAAAAATTCACGTGGCAAAACCACTAGTTTCGTCGTCCCCTTCATTACCTCATAGTGGAGATCCTTCTCCTGAAGTTTCTTTGGAGACATCTTAGCCTACTATGCCTATAGGTTACTGGCATTCTATTATTTTGAGTATTCTACCCCTTGCTACTCGATTTCCTCTTGAGGAACCATTTGATATCAATGCAACCTCTGGACGTTTGGGATAGTTTCAAGGACGAAGAAGAATATCCTCCTCTTACCTCAGAACCACTTGCCTCAGAACCACTTGAATCACCATTAACACGTGCTTTACTTGCCACTTATCGTCGCCTTTTCACCAAAAACATGTCTTCATCTGACATGGATGCTACGAGTCCCATCAGTAGTGAAGAGATTTATATTTCTACAGAGGACTATCAGTTCCCTCCAGAGAATTTTCCTTATGTATCCTCACAACGTTTATCACTCTTGGTTGGTTATCGATAGTTGTGGAAAAACATTTCTAGTGCTACATATTTGTATCAGAATCTGATATGATTGGGTGCATCGGCTCCCTCAGAAGGTTCATTTGTATCGGGTGCATCCCCCTCAACTCCCATCATGTTGAAGATTGTTACCTCTGTCCCAACCAAGCCCATTTTTTTGTGGCTTTGTCTACACTGTCTGTTACTGTGATTACATCATTATCACCATCTTCTCTTATTCGCGGGACGACTCATATCGCTTCCATGATATCTGTTGGGCCTGCCATGATGGGATCATAGCCTCACGTATCGGGATTCCGTAAACCTACTGGTAGTGCGCCCATCTCTTCTAATTTGATTCCTGAAGTTTTGACGTACGATCAGCACATGCTGTCCATTCAGCAATAGAACTATATCCCTCATGGTTCTCAACAGTTCCTAGCTCCCATCAATCCTCATCATTATTATGATGAGCATGGAAATAATATCTATTTGCATGGGCGTAACCCACCAGGTCCATTGTATGTTCGAACACCTCAAATGTTGGTTTACCCCAACTAGTTCACCTACCTATAGGGACGACCCTGTGGTCCACAAGGATAACCCTTTTAGGGACAACCTTCAGTCTAACAGGGACAACCCTATGGTCCACAGGGACAACCCTATGGTCCACAAGTACAACCCTTTCTGGGAAAACCTTCGGTCCAACAAGGAAAACCCTACGGTCCTGCTGGTGTAATATTCCCTTTTATGTTTTCACCTACGACAGAGTTAGGTTGGACTTCCAGAGTTAGGAGTAGATAGGTCACAGGTATAGATTGGTGCTATCAATGGGCTCAAGGGATTTCTGGAGGAATTTTTAGCAGTTTCCATGGTGTCTGGTGGCATTCTGTTGATATATTCGATCATCCGAGCAGTTTGGCCTTCGTTCCGATGCATTCCGACAACTTACGAAAATTTGAGTTATTTATGGGCTTAACTCAACTGACTACACTCAAGGTGGCATTCCAGGAGGAATATATGATGGAACACCTTAGTGTAATAGCTCATTGGAACCAAGATGAGGATACCTACATGATGGGATGGTTGGGCATGAGTTTCAGTGACCAGAGGAGACATGGTAGCCGATTTACTCTTATCTGCATTAAAAAGGAATATTTTAATAAGAGGGAAAAGTGCACCATGAATAAAATAATAATAAAATAATGCTCTAGAAGGCTCCAAGAGATCTATAAAAGAAAGGGAGAAGGCCATTGTGAGATATCTTTGGATCATATCATTTTATTGTATTAGAGGTGTGAGACATGGTTCTCTACTTTAGTTGTAGCCCCAGGATGGAAACCCTTGGGTGATTTGTGAGTGTTGGACAAAAACCAAACTCTCTTGAGGAGAATTCACTCAGAAGTTTCGCAGAGCTTCAAGGATTGCTATGAGGATCATTCAGATCTTCAACTTGTGCTTCATCATCTTCAGTGGGTTTAGTGACAGTTGTTGCCAAAGGGAGAGGACAGAAATTCAGTTTGAGGCCAGCGCAGTGCAGCAACTCATCTTCGTGGCCAGTTCTTCGTCTCAGCTCTTTATTTGGGTCAGATGTATTTTTAACCCTAGTTATTATCTATAATAAAATTCTAAGATTCTTCCTATTTGATGTGTTGATATATTGCAGTGCTTATGTGTTTATTTTACATGGCAATCTTATGTTGAGTCAATAGTGATTTTACGGCATATTGTGGAGTTTAATTATTTTTCTGCATTTTTAAATAAAATATCCCATCTGGTATATTACAGCTAGTCAACCTTATGTTCAAAAGGGAGCATATTATGTTCCTCAGGGGAAAACCTATCCATCTCAGGGACAACCTTTTATGCAACAGAACCAGCCTTGTGTGCAGCAAGGCCTAATTTTTGTACAACAAGGTCAACCCTCTGCTTCTCAGTTCGACCAACCTGTTTTTCAAGGGCAACCTGGCTCATCGTAGCCAAGTCAACCTAGTCTTCAGGGGAAACCTGGATCATCTCAACCGTCAGGCCAAACTATACCCCAGGGATAGCCTGGTGGCTCTGAGCATCTAGGCCAACCTACACTGTAAGGACAGCCTATCCAACCCCAACAACTAGGCCAACCTCCACCCCAGGGATAGTCTGTTCATCTGCAACATACGGGTCAACCTGTGCCCTAGGGGCAACCCATGCAACCTGAGGGCCAACCTTTTATTCCTCAAGGTCAATATCACATTGTATATAGTTCGCCCGAAGGCACTACTTACATTCCACAACAAAATCCATACATTTTTCATACAAGACCTCAGTGGTTCACTCGAAATCAATATCCTCATCCTGAATTGATGTATGGGAAGAATTATCAAGCTTATAACCCCTATGGAAAAAATCCTCCAAGGTAGAACATATCGGGTCAGAATTTATCACAACCTGGTTGGAATCCCAATATTGTTCTTTATCAAAGGCCTATAATGCCTTTCAATCAACAATTGCCTTTTATCGCTACAATGGAACTGCCCGATGTGTCAAAGTTTACGAATGATCCTATACTTCATAATCCATATTGGCCTCCAGTTCCAACTAAAATCCTTGGCGATTGTCCCAAATTTGATGGCAAGTCCGAGGAAGACCAAGCACATGTTATGAATTATCAGCTTTAGTTCTCCTCTAACTCTTCGGTTGACGATTTGATTCAACTACATCTTTTCCAAAGGACTCTCACTAGTGTCACTGCAAATTTGTACATTGAACTCTCTCGTAACATATTTCAAGATTTCAACTCTCTTTCCATGGATTTTCTCACGTACTTTCACATACCAGTTCAGTATGAAACTGTGATGCACCTCCTGACATCCTTGAAATAGGATCGGGATACTCAAATCTCCAATCATATTCATGAATGGAGGTAGCGTCATTGTTTGATCAAGTTTGAGATCCCTGATCAAATTCTAACTGATTGGTTCACTACCTCTTTTATTGGTTTGATTTCTAAGGACATAACTATGGGGGCATGTGTTACTAAAGAACAATCCATTGCTTGTGCCCAGTACCTCGATCTTGTGTACTCTCAGTCTACCACATTTTATGAACTCTTGCTCGATGCTCCACGACATGGAACTACCAAAGAACCGGCGACGCCATCTGTCAACAGTATCATTGGTTCTGTGTCTCAGACTTCTCGAAAGTCTTATCCAAATACTGCAAAGAAAAAATATACTTCTTCCACTAAAACTACTTCTCATCCACCTCCGAATCCTGGTAAGACCGTAGAAGTGAATGTCGTCCAGTCTAATCTGGCAGATAAAGCTTCCAAGGGTAAGAAGAAGGGTAAAGGTAAGGCCAAAGTCGATACCCTGAAACATGATTCTTCGAAACCTAGTGTTGATGATGGTTCCAAATGCAAACCAAATTACCCTTGTCTGATTTATGACGATGAGCATTACACCAAGGACTATCCACGATCGACTGAGGTGAGTCGACTGCTCAAAGGCACTCAAGTCACTCCAGTTGTTCTTAAACAACCTTTCCCATCGCAAAAAACTCAGGTGGTGTAGCAAACTCATTCCTCCGCCCCATTTAGCTCACTATTTTTCATGATTAATGGTCCTGCACCCGTCTTCATCACTACCGAATCGAAAGACTATATCGAACCGCGTTAGGAAACAGGGAAAGAGATTGCTGATGGTCCTCCTCTCCTGCCTGCTTCTGGTCCTCTTCACATCGAAAGGCCCAGTACAAAACTTGTTGTATAGCCACCTTCTAAAGGTGTACTCCGAAAGTCTTCCTACAACCCAAATGCATGTGCCACTCAGCATTACAATTGTTATGCAGATAAATCCTTCTTGTGGACAAGAAATATCTCCCTATTATCCTAGGGATATCTAGAAACAAACAACCAAATTTAAACCATTTTCTCTAGATCATTTGTGATTCAGAATTATTAATAACAAATTATGAGGACATGCCCCTACCTGAAGTCCAATGTTTGCTGAAATCTTCTATCCAGTCGCTCCAAATGAGGTCACTTCAGCATCTGAAACCTGCAATCAAAGACAAATAAAAGGATAAAAAGCACTTGCAATATATAATAATTGAGAAAAAACTAAACTATCTCAGTGATCAAGGAATACAAGAATTGAAATACTCAAATAGATACATGAAAAATTCAATGAGAAAATGGAATCCATTTGAATTAACTTGTATAATAAGAAGTAACCTTACAACCTTTCACCTTGATGTTGTATAGGTTCTTCCGGGGTCCTGAACAATTGTCCTCTCTCAAATTGACAAGCCTTCTTCTCTTTGAACTAGCATAAAGTTATGGACATGAGTGTGTGATCATTCTCATATAAAAAATGGCTAGTATAGAGAGTATGTTGTCTTAAGAAATTCTTTAGCAGCTAATATGTATGTCTACCCTTGAGACTGAAACATGAGCTCAATTTGTAGGGAAATGGAGGTAGTTTCAATTCCATGAAGAGGGGGATGGATTCCTCTCATGAAGGGATTTGAGCTCCATAGACCAAGGGATAAGCTCCATGAGTGAAGGGATAGAGCTCATGAGTATAGGATAAAGCTCAAAATGAACATGCTTCTAGAAGCTTCCAGTTGGGAGAATATTCATCCACCTAGGCTTCTAGAACTTACTTTTTCCTTTATTTGACTATTTATGGGGGTCCGCAAGATTTATAAGAAAAAGGTGCGGGATATGCCGTAGGCTATAGAGAAAATATCTGCGGATTCGTAGGCAAGGTCTAGGAAAAGTGCGGAGTTAGACTCTTTAGGGTTTTAATGAGTTTTTATCCAAATCCAAGACTTGGTTTAGGAACATTGGGGTTTTTTACTTCTAAGGGAGCATAATATAGGTAGTGATGAAACCATATAGACAGTCAAATGTCATGGTGACAAAATAACGTGTAACAAATTGCACCCTAAAATGCGAAGTCTAAGCTAGTTTTGAAGAGTGAAGTGATTTATGTTTCTGAGGATTGGATTACGGACATACCAGTCGAAAACCTGTAAAAACATTCAATGAAAACATATGTATATCATCGTTGAGGTATGCATTCCCATACTCAGATCAAAACTAACTACATGTTCTAGTACAGAAATGATTTTAAAATTACATCAATAGTAGACACAGCATGGACGCAGCCATCTGTCATAAGTAGTCTAATGTATCATGAATAATAAAACTCCTCGCGGTCTAGATGGTGGAAACTAGATCCAGGGTCTTGATTTCTAATTCATGAACTAGTATGATTCTATCCATACAATTGATTGTGTCGAAGTCGAACATGGTAGAAACCACTTCATTACCAGTCAATGATGTGAACTGTTAACAAGTGTGAGAGAAACCACCAATAATGAAAATGGCTCTCAAAGTACTCAGTACAATCCACGAAGTGGGAATGAATGATTTGCAGTCGAACACTTCACTAAATCATTCGATTGAAGATCAATGATGTAACCTATCATCGAAGGCGAGAAACCTACCATTAATTCATGCAGATCCCAAGGTACTGATAGGATTATAGATCAAATTTCTAGATGAAGCTGTTGTCGATAGAAAGCGACCCATCGTAGGAAAGCCCACGACACAAAACCATTAGATGAATTTTTGAAGAAATATTTTCAACGACTGACTCAGGGATGTTCAATGCGAATGGAGAAAAATGTTTGTAATGAATGGTTTATTTGAACTATCCCTTGAACACATAACGACACTGCAGATGGTTTGGTAACAATTGACCTAAAGCTAATACCTAGAAACCGACTGAAGACTTTCAATGTGGTTTGATTAACTGTTAGACAAAATATTTTCCCAACCCAGGTACAAGTGTGACAAAAAGTGTCGTGTTCAAGAGTGATATACTGCTTTTCAAAACAAATTGTGACAACTGGATTCATTTTCTCTTTTTCCCCTACCATTTCTGGCAAGTACCTCTTTATTTTTTACACGCTTGAGGAGGATAGCATTTTCTCGTTGTGTAAGCTCATCCTTTGGATGAGTCCAACTTAGTATTAAAATTGAACCCTACGAAGGAGTGGTTCATTCCTATTTGTAATTGACAAGTCCTTTACTATTAAGTTTTAATGAGTCCAATATAGGTGAAACTTGGTGTTTTTCAATTTTAGGGGGTCTAAAGAAAAACATAAGTAAACTCTCTGGTTGTACGTTTTCGTAAATTTAGTCTCTCAAGCTCGAAAAGGGATAAAATAATACAATAGAGAACTCTATTGACCATGATTAGTCAATGTATACCTTTTTCGTAAATAGTCCATTTCTATCCGGAAAAGGGGTAAACTTATAATTAAAGGACAATTGTTCATTTCCTTTAACAAGTTCGAATAGTCAAGTACTCGGAAATATTTTCATGTTTAGAGAGTCTGAAAGGGGCTTAAAAAAGAACTCCAAGGTTTTTCTTTTTTGTAATTTTCAAGAGCCTGAAAAAGTGATAAAAGTGTACTCATCATCAAAATAATTCTTTTCATCGGGAAAATCTGTATTCTGCACAAAAACTCGAAAGATTAAACATACATGTTTCCAATAAGTAAAAACATTGAAAAATTACTTTTTAAAGTGGAAAATAAATAAAATATAATATTTTATTCATTCAAAAAATCTTATAAAAATGAGTTTAACAAATTCATTTTCACCTTTTGTCTTCAGAGTTGTAAATTGAGAGCTTTTGGCAGAAAACATTCCGGAATTGATAACGGGAGAACCGACCGCGAAAATCAAGATTCATCAGAACTAGGTAATCCACAACACTATTCTCTTCATTTCTATCCAATTGAATTCTCTTTTTAGACTTTAAAATCATTTTTTGAGGATAAATTATGTTTAAAATTCCACTCTCGGGGGTTGGCAGGTCATACATGCATTACTTGCGGACCTCGATAATTTTCTTAAAGGAAAATTATCAGGCTATGATGCCTTTCGTGTAGAGCATGTGTGGACTTCTGCACTGTCTCTTCACGAAAATTTTGGAGGTGTCGTAACCAAATTAAAATTAATAATTTCTCACAAAAATGGTTAAAATTTCCTACTCTAAAGGTTTCTAATCCTCAAATGCGTCCATTTGCAGACTATTCCACAATGTTAGAGTGTATATATTTTGAGAATGAAGGTACAACCAATGCGGCTATGAATGATCCAGTCATAATGCGTGCACTTAGAAATTATGGTTTGTATAAATTCTGGGCAATTCAAGGTATGAGGGCACAAGCGGAACTGATAACATGGCTAGTGAACAAGTGGGATGTTCAAAATTAGTGCTTTATCATTGGCTATCATCGGCTAGAAATTGAGCTCAAAGATATTTATTTTCTCATTGGATTATGCGAAAGAGGAGAAAACATTTTTTTTTTGGAGCTAGGCGGGGTGGCCTACCCATTGCTAGTTACAAACAAGAGTTTTGTAGTGATGAAGTAGATCCCAAAGATAATCGTATAGATATAAATACTATATTGTGACTTGATCTTAAATTTATTGCATTCACAGTCACCAGGTTGTGTGGAAGTGCGGCTCCACATGTGGCCACCAAGTCTCAGATGCAGAACGTAGTTGAATGTTTTAGAGGCACCATTTTCAACTGGTGCGAAGGGGTACTGGCCAACATGAAAGGCCAACTCACCAAAGAAAAAAATGAAAAGTTGAAAAAATTTGGGTATGGTGCCATTCTGATTTCTTTTGCTTTGGAGAGGATTCCATTCCTCTCCCCTCAGCTTATTCATGTCGATCGTGGTGAACTTAGAGAACCTCGTATGGTACGTTGGGTTGCATTGATGGCCTGCCATGGTGGCGATGGTAGTACGGTGTTTTCGTTTACTCCCGCATATTTTATGTGGTTGTAGAACCAAATCTTCACAATTGAAGATTTCCCATATGCGAGTATAGATTTCAGAGATGATCCCGAGATGTCCTTACCTCTAGGGGCACAATGGGACGAATTAGGTAAGCGATTCATTTTGATGTGTTTTAACTCTATTTTTTTTTTTAAATATTCTAATACTGATAATTTTTTTTTTAAATGAAGATGTTGGTCCACGATGACCAGCTACACTCCACCGCTTTGAAAGGCAACAAACAGAGCCCATAGCATAGCCACGGGATCAGGCAACATAAATCCTCACTGACATGGAACAAAACCTAGAGAGGTTGACTATATATATCCCTAAGAAATCAACAGATGACATTCCTCTTCATCTCCAGAGACATGTTACTGGTGTTCCAGGCCATTTTAGGATATTCCTGTGCAAGGTGGTGCATACGATAGTCTACTACCATGATCGTCACCACATATAGTGGATGATCATCGTGGATTGACATATTTTTTTTTTGTATCAGTATCTTTCAGATCATAAGGTGTTTTAAACCTATGATCACAGACGATGTAATATTTTTTGAAAACAAAAAATCATATCTATGATATTACTACTTTCTCTGACTATCTTGTTCAACATGTATCGAATGTTCTTTTCATTTATTTTTTTAACATTTAAAATGTCTATTTAAAACAAAATTAGCTAATGCATCAACCAATGTGTTTAAATTTCTTGAAATGTGCTGATATTCAATGTAATAAAATTGTCTTTCCAAGAAACGAACCTTCAAAAGTAATCTTAATTACAATGGATTTTTAATTGCATATACTCTGTTTAAATGTAATAAAATGAGTTCTGATTCTAACCTTATGATCAAACTTCGAATACCAAATGAAATGGCATTAGATAATAACTCAATCACTACTCTATATTCTACAATATTATCCGTTGTTTGACCAAGGCTTACCCCATGCATAGAAACTAACTCATCAGTGGGTGAATAGATAACCCAAGCTGCGGAAGAAATATTCGGTGTACTACGACAGGCACCATCAGCAAAACCAATGTATGTTTGAAGGGATGTCGACATCTGCAATATCAAGAGTAATCAAGATAAGCAAAGATAGTAGCAAAAATAAATTTAAACTAGGCACACCTATCTAATCTAAGGCATACTAACTAGAAAAATAACTAATATACAAGTGAGATATTCACACAAGAATGAAGCATAATATATCTTAAGATAAAGGCCATTTCTGGGCTTATCTAAAGAGACCCTGTCATAATCAGTCAATTCATAGGCCCCTTTGACAAGCACTCGCTTGAAAATGTAAGGACCATGCCACATTGGTTCGAATTTCCCAACACCTAGCTTATCGTTAGCTTGATCATATACCAATACTAGGTCACCTTCTGAAAAAACACGAGGTGTAAAACTTCAATATTAATGAGCTTTAATGCATTTTTTATGAGCTCTGGCTGCTAATTCAGTGGTGTGTTGAGTCTCATCTAGTTGTGCTAAGTAAAAAAATCGTTTTTCCTCTTTAGAGGTAGCTGGTAGTAACTCTATGACTAATTGGAGTGACAATATTTTAGATTCAGTGGGTAACACAACTTCTAAACCATAAACCAGTTGAAAAGGAGTGAACCCCGTAGTGGTTTTTACTGAAGTTTGGTATGCCCATAGTGCTGAAAAAATCATGGTATGCCAATTCTATTTGTGAGTTCCGATAATACGTTTGATCATGGTGGTTAAAAATTTGTTAACAACTTCAAGCTAACCATTAGCCTATGGGTAATATGGAGTAGAGTTATCATGATGCAGACCAAGTTGATCAGAAAGTTTGGTCTTCATTGTATTTCAAAAATGACTCACATGGTCAGTGATAATAGCTTGGGGTACACCGAAACAAGCAATCACATGATTGAATATGAACGTAGTTAAATTTTTTCCATCTGATGCGAATGTAGGCATTGCCTCAGCCCATTTGGTAAAGTAATCTACAGTGAGAATAATATACCCATGCCCCTCGGCCGAGTGAGGGTTACATGTAATGAAATCAATTCCCCATTTCACAAAAAGTCTGAAAACGATTATGGGGTGAAGAGGAGTTGGTGGTGCATGCATATTTCGATCAAATATTTGACAGTTGTGGCATTTTCGGACTGTAAGAATGAAATATTTGAATAATGACGACCAAAAATAGCCAGCGTGCAATATATTTTGGGTTGTGGCATACCCAGACATATGACTACCACACGCTCCAGAGTGGAAGTCATTTAAAACCCTTTCAGCCTCTCCATGAGTTATGCAACGTCTAAAAATAGAATTCACACCACGATGGTAAAGTGTGTCCCTAACAATATTGTATTGCTGAGATTGGTAACAAATATTTTGTCGATTTGAACATGAAAGCTCAAGTCGAAAGGTTTGGGTTTGAAGATAAATGATGATATCTCCATACCATGGATCTAATGTAATGATAAGAAACATAGATTCATCTGCAATGGGATGCTCTACCACAAATTTTGTTTCAGTATTGGGAAAGTCACACATAAGTTTTGCAAACACTAGTGATTTCTTTGATTTATACTTTTCGAATTCTAAATCAAACTCTTGTAGGATAACAATCCATTTAGAGTATTTTACCCCAAGTAATTATTTTGTTAAAATGTACATCATTGGGTTGCAATTAGAAATTACAATGGTCTTGCATAATAGTATGTAATGACGAAATATTTGGACAGCTTGAACTGCTACCAAGGCCAATTTCTCCACATGTGAATATTTAATCTTGGTTGGATTCAAATTACTACTTAGATAGTAAATCACATGCTCATTGTGAAATTCATACTCTTGAACTAAAACCATTCCAATAGTGGAATTACAGGCTACTAGGTATGAGAAGTATTCCTAGTTGTAATTGGGTGGATATAGTAACAGTGCATGGGTTAATGTGTGTTTTAGAGAATCAAAAGATCCATCAACAATCTCATCCCAAATAAAAGGAACATTCTATTTCAACAACCTGGTAAAACCTTTTGTTAACTCAGCATAGTTCAGGATAAATCTACGCAGAAAGTTTGCTTTCCCTTGCAAACTTTGGAGTTGGTGAAGTGTGGAAGGAGGAGGTAAATTTATGATGGACTCAACCTTCGAGGGATTGATATGAATGATGGATTTGGAAACAACGAATCCTAGTAATCGTCTAGATTGCACAAAAAAAACACACTTGTGCAGATTCAAAAGAATTCTGTAATGCCTACATCTCATAAAAATTTCTTGTGAATGAGTAGGATGATCTCCCCTGCGCAATGAGTGAGTAGGTAAATTTTCTAGATAAGGCTGCAAAATGTGTTTGATGTCATGAAAATAATAAGACATTTCCCTTTGAAAAGTTGCACCAGCATTCTTTAATCCGAAAGGTAATTTACAGTAAGAAAATGTTCCCCAAAGACAAATGAACATTATTTTTGGTTGATCAGTAGGGAGTACGTTTATTTGATTATATCTGGAAAATCCATGCATAAATGAAAGCATCTCATTTCCAGCACAATCATCAATGATTTGATCGATATAGGGGGTAGGATAATTTTCCTTTGGATAGGATTTATTAATATCCCTATAATCGACACATACTCGTATAGTCCCTTATTTTTTGGTAATAGGAACTATATTAGATACCCAATCTGTTAATGGGATTGGATAAATAAATCCTTCTCTTAGTATTTTCTCAACTTCATCTTTAAGAGCAGTAGCTTTTTGAGGATGTATCAGATGTCAACATTGTTTAATGGGCTTTGCATCCGGGTATGTCTTTATTTCATGAACGGTAATTTTTGGATCAATTCCTAGAATTTCTTTATAGGACCAGGAAAATATGTCACAGAATTATTGAAATAGGGATTTATATGTATTAATTGCATCAATCATACAAGAAGCTCCTATATGAATGTTTTCAATAACTTCTGGTTTAAATGATATGTCAATAGGAACAATTGTAGAAATGTTTCCCAAATTAATCTCAAAATCCGAATGTGTAATCGTAATTGGATTTTGTGGTTCCTTGACATAATCAATTGTAAAAATCGATGAAAAATCATTTTCAAATTTCAAGTTCAGGTAAAAATGAAGATCTATGGTGTAGATCATCCCAGGGTAATTCATCCATAGACAAAAATTCACTAATACTTTCATTAGTATAAAACACTTGTTGGAAAGGATCGGAAATAGATGTCAAGGTTGAGCTTGATAGTGAAGAATATTCTTTGGTGACCGAATTCATTGGATCTGGATTAGTTGAAGGTGTGCTAGAAAATGATTGTACCATTGTATATGCTATCTCAAAAGGACTCAAAGGCATCTTGCCATTGAAAGAATCCATTTATGACTTTGAAGGTACTATCCAAGGACCATCAAATTGAAAAGTACTGGATGAAATCATATTGATATTAGTAATGGTACGTGGTACGTTGGGTGGAGGGATAGAAAAATTTCCCATTAAAACAAAATATTTTACTAAACCTACTCCAACATCTTCATAAGGAATAGTCGATTTTCCAACATGTTGAATACTATCTGTAGAGGCTGGGTCAGACGAATAATATGACAGCTGATCAATTTTGACAATCTTTCCTTTATGAGGAAACATGATTAACCGAAATACGGAAGACATGACAGTAGTCATAGAATAAGACCAACTTCGACCTAGAAGAATGTTTTAATCCAGAGGGGCATCAACTACTTCCACATCTAGATTAATAGTTTTACATTCGAATTTTATAGGTAGATCCTGTAAAATTCCATATGGATGGAATCCTCTTCCATTAAAATTTTTAAGGATTGTCAAATATTGGTTTATCGTTGGAGAGCCAAGAATTTTCCAACAGTTTAATGACATAATGCACGTGGATGCCCCCTCATCAATTACAATACGAAAAATTCGTCTGTTTTTTACTAATATCGGAATCTGAAAAACCATATGATGGGGGATTCTCAGTGTAAAATTTTCTAAATCAAAGACCATAAGTTTAGAATCATGAGGATCTATAGCTCCAATATCCAATAAAATTAATTTCCTTTATGATGGACATGATTGCAACACTTCTAAGGCCGAAATTGCTGAAGGGGAGATCGCGAAGTCTTCAACAATGTTGTAGTTCTGAGCAGCTCTCGCATGTGGATTGAAAGTTGATTTCTGAAGTACACCTTTACCAAGTGGTTTAATTACTAGATCAGGATTAGGTTTCTCGATATGAAGTGGATCAGAAACTGAAGGAGATGTAGCTGGTGTTGAATTATAATTTTCTACTTCTTTACTAGTAACATGATTTCTACTTCCATAATCTTGTGATCGCGTTGCAACCATAACCTCATACATCATTAAAATATCTGCTGATGAGTGTGAAGAAGATCCTATCATTTTTATATCTTGAGTAGGAAAAGGATCCTTCAAGAGAGCGGGTGTGGGCGAACCTTTGAAAAATTTAGAGACCTCAGATTGATGCGACAATTCTTTAGTAAAGTGATCCTCATCACAGATAAGACAAGGATAAAGAGGTTTTCGTTTATCGTCAGATGGTTCAGTTTTTTTGGTTTTCTCCTTGGGAGATGAATTTTGTTTGCTTTTATTCTTACCTTTTTTCTTATTAATTTTTTTTTATTTAGTTGTAGATGAATCTACAATGTGAATGTCGATAGAAGTTTCAAGGGAAGAATCTCCTTTCGATGAATCGGGTAAAGTTATTATAGGAGAAGTAGTTTTTGAGGACTTCTTATTACTTTTATTTATGTTAACTAAACCAATTACACCATCTGCAACATGAGACCTTGAAGGAGTTGCAGTTATTTCACCAGGACATGGTAAATTAGGAATTTTTTCGTACAAAGTACCAGACTGGGTATACACAAGGTCTAAGTACTAAGCTTAAGCAATGACCTGTTCCTCAGTAATAACTCCTCCCTTAGCCACATCTTTAGTGATCTTTGGAAGTAATGATTTGATGAACCATTCTACCAAAATCTGATCCAGAATAAAAAAAAATCACCAAATTTATTCTACGTCTCCATTCATGTATGTGATTGGATATGTACGTAGACGTAGATTGTTTTAATCAAGTTAATAATTTCGTGCCATTTTTGTATCTGACTAGAAACTGAAAATGTGTTAAGGAAGCATCTACTAAAGAATTGAAATCGTTGAATGAGCGACATGGTAATTCAATGTACCATTTTGCATCTAAGCCTATAAGTGTTCTATAAAACAATCATAATCGAATAGAATCATCAATCAAAGATTTGGATGCACACCAGAGGTGGTAAGTCATGACATGGTTCGATGGGTCCTCTCCTGATTTCCCTTCAAATTTAGGGATATCACTAGGAAAATTATTTGGCATTGGCAGCCAATATGGAACATAATAGATGGGATCATTCGTTAGGCGCAAAAAATCAGGTAAATCAAAAGTTGCTATGTATGGCAATCGACAGTTAGGGTATTGAGCAAATTGATAACCTTTTGGAACTATACTAGTACCAGGAGGAGGATATTCGGGATATCCTGGAATAGCCTGTGAATTTGGGATTGGAATACCTTTGGGTAACCAGGATTAGCTAGACCATATTGGGCTTGATCTGGTATCTGATACGTGTAACCAGGGTATGGTTGATGCTGGTATACTGGATTTTGTGCTACAGGCCCATATTGATACTGCCCTTGATGTGGTTGATAAACAAATTGAGGTTGGCTTGTTATAATTGTACTTGTACCAGGTGGTCCCATGTGCATCTAAACAGTAGTCTGAACTGTGGGTCTAGGTTGTGGTGCAGAAACTACATGGAATTTTTGTGATACTTGAGGGGCTGTAGAAATAAGGGTTGTAGAAACTCCAGGAATAGGTGTGGTAGCTTGAACAGAAGTTGGCGCAGTAGTTTGAGGTGGAGTTCTAGGTGTACTTGGAATAGGTTGTTGAACAGTACCAGATATAGGTACTTGAATCATAGTTTGAATAGGTTGGACAGGTTGTTGGATTTGACTGTAACCCATTCACTGACCAGGTTGATAATAGGGTACTTGCAGATTAGGTTGCAAATTCGGTTGAAATTATTATGGATCCCACACCGTCCTTAATCTGGAGTATGAAGGTCCCATTGAAGGTTGTGTTTCATAAGAAGGAACATAACCAAGTTGATAATTTGGAACATATTCTTGATAATTAGCTGGATAATTCCCACCTCCTTGAAAAAATTGTTGTTCCGGGTAGTATTGTGGCCCTAAAGGAGGTTGATGTCCCTGGAAAGACGGTTTCCCTGGTGTAGGGTACTATCCTTGAAGAGGTTGTAGACCCTGAGTTGAGTACTTTCCTTGAGGTTGATATTGACCCTGAGGTATGTACTGACCTTGAGGTATGTATTGTCCTTGAGGTTGATATGGTACTTGAGGTATGTGCTGTCCTTGAGGTTTCCCCCTAGGTGGTAAGTTACTTCCTTGAAGATTCCCCCCAAGAGATAAATTACTACTTTGAGTGTTAGGGTTAGGAATGTTTCCAAACATCATGTAAATGTGTTTTGCATTCAAATTTTCAGTATGTAATTCATTTGGACCAGATGATGGTATATGTTTTCAGGAGAAGGAGCTGCTCCTGAGAAAGTAGTAGAAAGTGATTGGTATCCTACCGGAACAGATGGACCACCATACAAATATGATTCTGGTGATGCAGAAAACATGGATGACTCACCAGACATGTTTGTGGGAGGTCTATAACCTCTTGGTATGGTGTAAAAAGGAATTCGAGGTGGCAAAGAGTTTTGACTAGTTTTGTGTATAAATTCTGTCAGCTGAGAATACCAAGGATATTGTTTGAAAGGGATATATTAAATCTATTCACTTGGCCTGATATCTAAAGAGTCTTGATTTGAAGGAAGAACAACTTCTTCTTCAGTGTCAGTAATTTCTTCAATACTAATGAGACCAGGAGGAATATTTTTAGTGATACGATACTTCACTCTGGATGAATCAAGACGATAATGGGTTGGAGTAATGAACTCGAAAGAAGTTGTAGATATACCAGGTTTAGTTTCTGGTTCAGAAACTTTAGGATCAGTAGTTGATAATTCACTAGTTGTAGAAACAAGTTCAGCTAGTTCAAAAATTGAAATTCTTCTATGAGTACTCTCTGTTGTTTGAGGTTGATCTACTTTGTAGTTAGGATGAATAATTATTGATGTTTCTTCATTTTTAGTTGATCTAGTCCCTAATGTTTTTCCTTTATCGCATTTAAATTTTTCTAATTGGCTTGGTGTGTATTTAAGGGGTTTCCATTGCATTCTACATGATTTTCTAGGTAATTCAACCATGATTAAAAAATTTTAACACACAAAATAAAAGAAAATTTTAAAAAAATGTCGTAAAGTCTCTATGGAAACAATCAAATTGATCACACGCTTACAAAATATAAGAGAGAAATACACACAAAAATAGTATATTTCCACACTAAAAACACTAGTTGGTGATGAAATCTAACGTCATAGAGTTTTAATGTAGAAATGGCGGTTAGAAAAACTATCCTGACAACCTTCTTAATGAAACAATCCAATGCATGTTTCTCCACTTAAGCCATCTTGAAGTGAAGAGAACCCTCCGTAAAGTCCAAGTGAGTCTAGTTGATCTCTGCTCCAGGTATAGTGGGACCTTCCCTCCACCGTCACCTTGGGAAATGATATGAAAGTTTATAGCCACTAAGGTCACCAACGGAAACACATATACCTGGGGGAACAATCTACGATATGATATACATGCAAGGGAAGATTAAATAGCTCAATCCACTTGAGGGCTCCTTGAAATAATCCAAGGTTTACCAACAAGTGACCCCAGGCTCCTCAACAATGGTCTATCCGAAGTTTACCATTTTTAATACGTGCACATCTGCTATCTTTCCCAATGAGATAGGTACGTTTACCTCACTGGTTTGGACATGATTTCATGCTTGACTCTTTTAAGAAGAGCTTCCCAAAGCATTGATCCGGATTTATGCAGGAACGCAACAGAATAAACATATAACCATAAATACAGAGATTCAGCGGAAATAACACTTCATTTCATTAATATCAAAGAACTGAAATTTGCTTACAGACAAAATGGAAATAAAACTAGCTAGGGCGCTGGTAGCTATCTCTGAGAAGAGATGTGGCAGCTACAGGCCTCTGAACTGAGTTACAATGAGGCTCGAGGGCCTATTTATCATTTAGAAACAATGGGAAATCCTAAACAGCCAAAACCCTAACCCTAGGAGATGAAACGCCAAAACTATGGGCCCCGTTTGGGTAAATTGGTGTTTCAACTTCCCAGGGGCGTAACTTTGGCATACGATCTCCGTTTGACACGTACCATACCTCGTTAGAAAGATCTATCCGAGGACTACAAATTTGGAACGGGCAACATTAGTCCATGGACCCATGTTGCCCTCCGTTTTCCCAAAAAACGTCGTTTAGGGCCTCAAAACGGCTCCGGAAGTTTAGGACCCGAAAAACTGCTAAAAATAGTAAGCTGTGCCGAAACTGAAAAACTGAAATAGACAATGGTGGAGCCCCAAGTGGAATAGGAGGGTGACCACCAATATCCACCTGGATCATTCCTCCCCCCTTAGGAAGCAATGGTCCCCATTGCGTTAAGTTCCTCCATGAGATGAGGAAATTTCTGCTGAACTTGGTCCCTGGTGAACCACTTTCCTTGGTGCAGGAGTTGGCCAGCTTTGACAACCCGATATAGTTGGATCCTCTGCTGGCGAGTGTTCTTGATTTGCATGTCCATGATGCAATCTGTGGTGGCCTGTTCCATGCAGTCTGGATTTAACTCAGTTGGTGTGAGTTGTTCTGCTTTCGCCGTCGGTATAACGACACTTATATGCACGCTACATAAAAATACGAAACTTATATGTGCGCTACATAAAAATGATTTTATTGTTTCGTATCTGTCGCAATAGCTACATTAACGTCTGATATCACGCGTGCATTTTCCCTCCGCTCTTGTAGAACAGCATTCGCCCTCATCTCTTGCAGAACAACATTTGCCCTCAGCATTCACCCTCAGCGTTCGCCCTCAGCTCTTGCAGAACAACATTCGCCCTCAGCTCTTGCAAAATGGTAAGTTCTTACTGCAGGCCCTTCCTCCTATAGTAGGGTTGACTCTATTTGGGTTTTTTTGGTCAATTCCATTGGATTGTGTTAGGCCGTAGGGTTCTCTCTAGATGTCAAGAATCAAGATTCAATACCCTCTATTATCTTCATCACCCAATACAAGATTTAAATTTTTCCCAAAGAAACGCTTATTAATTTGGCGGCCATTATTTCTCCCTGCTTTAAAAACCCTACATTTAAATGAAAACAAGCATTGCATTTCAACTACAAAAATCTATTAGTGTTCAAATGTACATGTGTGCTACATTAACGTCTAATATCACGCGCGCATTCGCCCTTCGCTCTTGTAGAACAACATTCGCCCTCAACATTCACCCTCAACTCTTGCAGAACAGCATTCGCCCTCAGCATTCGCCCTGAGCTCTTGCAGAACATAATTCGCCCTGAGCTCTTGCAGAACATCATTCGCCCTGAGCTCTTGCAGAACAACATTTGCCCTGAGCTCTTGCAAAACAACATTCGCCCTGCATTCGCCCTCAGCTCTTGCAAAATGGTAAGTTCTTACTGCAGGCCCTTCCTCCTATAGTAGGGTTGACTCTATTTGGGTATTTTTGGTCAATTCCATTGGATTGTGTTAGGCTGTAGGGTTCTCTCTAGATGTCAAGAATCAAGATTCAATACCCTCTATTATCTTCATCACCTAATACAAGATTTAAATTTTTCCCAAAGAAACGCTTATTAATTTGGCAGCCATTATTTCTCCCTGCTTTAAAAACCCTACATTTAAATGAAAACAAGCATTGCATTTCAGCTACAAAAATCTATTAGTGTTCAAATGTACATGTGTGCATCACTTGTGTAGGGTATTCCTTTTCCACTTTCACATTATCCAAGAATGTGTGCAGTATAGTTCATATTTTTTGTGATTTAGATTATCTTGAAAAAGGAAAAGTAAATTATTTCCCATGGAAAAAGAAGGTTTTCCCTTTTTACTACTGGAAATGGTACAACAAAGTTCCATTTCTACCCGAAACTCCTATGAAACAGGAACCAAATAAAGCCCATGTCCTCAATGGACATCATTTGGCTTTGAAAATGGCCATTGCACCGTGTTGTTTCTTATATTACATCACGATAGTTTCTTAGGTAATTTCTTGTTTCTTGAGATGAAAAACAACCAAAGAAATCGTGAAGATCCTTTCAAGAAATAAATGACCATTTATCAATCATATCTCAACTATTTTTTATTTTATTCAGTGGTTTCTTACTTTGAGAGAAATTTGACACTTTTATAAGGAATATAACATAAAAACACAAAATGGTAAGGAATTGATGAGGTAGATGACCTTTAGTTGTTGTCAATTAAGAATTGATAATACATGATGCATGTTCTGTACTACAAACTAGATTCCTTCCTGGAGTTAGGACACATAGTATTGAATCAAAGTTGTAGTTTCTAACTTCTTGTATTGGTTCATAAATCTTGAAATTTGGACATTGCATGTCTTCATTGCTTCATGTTTGAATAATTTTCATCATATCGTACAATAGGAAATTAGGAATTATGATTATTATTACTTTATGGATCTGTTAAGTTACTTTTAAGTTTTCATGGTTTAGTGTGAAATTATTCTAGTGTGCCCCTAGGCCCAGGTGAAGGAATGCCAAGGACTAAGAACCCTAGTTTTTAAATGGTATTGTTTCTTATACCCAAAAACCCCTCAACATCACTTCTTATTAGTTCTTAACAATAGTGTTGTAAACAATTTGAGAATTGATATAGAAAAATCTTGCACTTCTCAAGATAAAGTCCTAAAGCTAAAGTGTGATACCATGTGTAATTCAATAGCCCCATTGTCACCTCACCAACCTCTTTTCACTTTGGGCTAGCTCTCCTCCAACTCAAGGGGGGTTCTCCCTAGTAGATGTTAGGGATCTAATGGCCCAACCAAACCAAGTCAAGAGCCCCCTAACTCTCTATATTTACTACTATCAATCAAAATATTGAACAATAGGGTCAGACATGCATCCTGAAGATAAAATTGCCAGGGTATTTTTGGGTAATTTCAAAGGGAAAGTCCCCAAACACATATAATCAAGGAATTATAATGTGATTTCAAACATTAAATATCAACAAAATTGTTTAAAGGATATTGAAAGGAAAAAGGTGATGGAAGATAGAAAGTTCCTTACTTAAATGCTCTAAGGATTTTTCAATAGTTGCTCCAAAAGCTTCACTTCAAGGCCCTTCAAGATCGTCTCCAACAATGCTATACCATCAGCTTCAACAATGTTGCTCCAAAAATTTCCTCAAGGTCTTCACAACAAGTTTACTAGAAGTTTCTCCAACAATATATTTAATAAGGTCTTCATTGTCAACTCGTCTCTTGTTTGGGTGCCTTAATGTGCAATGACATGTTTCCAGGACTGAATTCAATGCAAGGCATATTTGAAACTCTAACTTTGTCTTCCGGTGTCTTATTAGAAATTATTTCAGTTTTCATTTTGTGTTTTCAAGTTAGATATTGTTTTCAAATTTTTACATTTATAATTTTATTGCAATGTGGCAGACTGATCAGAGCAGTGCAGGAACAACCCCGAGACGGGATGATCGCGGAAAGAGGCCAGCGGAAGAACATGTAAAGTGCCAACATTGCTCTATCTTCAGGTATTTTAGTTATTTACATAATTGAAATAATATTAATTTTGTTCAAATATACAGACACCTAGCCATGGTACGCCTGATGATTCCCTCTTCAAGGAAGAGCTTTCTTCATCCCTATCTCCAGCGCTCTTGTTGCGAAAAAAGGCATGAGATGCAAGGTCAAAATTTAATACTTTGATAGACGCGCCTCAAACACCTGAAACAGAAGAGAGGATAAAACAACTTATGACCCAGATAGAAACATATCAGGTAATAATAAAAAGTCAAAAGGATATTTTTTTTGTTCTGCATGAGATGAATTGTGATAGTTTGATTTTTAATTTTTACATTGACTAAAATAACAAAAAGTTCTTTTGTATGTAGCATTTTCTGGCACTTGCTGAACCCGGTGTTGGTGGTAGTGGGACACAAGGGCAAGATATTTCCCAACAACCCTCTCGTACACCTTCTACTCCTTTAGGTGCCAACCAAGAAACACACCCTGCCCAAGCAGACACCCAGCCAACCGCTGAACGTGTTGGCAATGATGAGGCTGATATGGCCAACTACATTATTGCGTTTCCTGGAGCTACACGTTTCAGCTCCACAGGGACCATTAATGGCACGTTGTTGGTGAACGATGAAAGTGTCCCTATAAAGCATGTACAACTCCCAGGTAAATTTTAATATTTTAACTATTTCATGTACTTTATCTAAAACATATTTATCATGATTTTTATTTTTAAATTAATGATAATATATTCTTTTTTTCTGTGTAGGAAACAATGAGTTCTACAGGTATCTGGAGAGCCATGCGTTGGTAATTTTTGGCCCAACCATATGCACACGGTGGAATTCCCAGAGTTCCAACCTGAAAAAAGAACTTCTAGATTATTTAGAAGCCCTTTTTGGGGTCGGCACATTTGACAGAACAGCGGTGGCTCGGGTAGCCGGAAAATATTTGAAATATACCAGGGACACCTATAGGACGCAATTTCAATTTAACCCTAGATATGAGCGTCCTCTCGCAGTTCCAGAGAGTGAGTGGAGAGCACTCATCCATGACGGAAAAGAGAAAAGGGCAAAGAAAGAAGGAAAAATGCCAACTGGACCCACAAGGTAAATTATAACTTTAATTCAATAGCTTTAATTTTCTCTATGTCTAAAATAAAAGTGTGCTACGTCATATCTGACTTCAATATTTTGATGCTAGGTTGCCTGACACCTCGAAGGCAACCAAAGCTAGGATTGAAAAAAGGGCCATCACAAGCTAGGCCAGGGCGGCTACTTGAAATTAGCTGCAAGAATTGTAATTAAGTAGCTAAACATCTTATAATTAATTGTATCGCCTTCGAACGTTTTTGTAATCCTATCAAATATGATTAAAAATACACAATCATATGTAATGTAGGGTGATGACTTCGGAACAGAAACTACAGAGGAAGATAAAAATATCGCTTTCCATTTCGGCTATCAAGCTGTAGTTGAACGTCACAGAAGCTTGGGGCAGGTCCCAAGATCCAGAATGCCTGATAAGGTAAAACATTAACCTTTCAATATGTTTTTTTTCGTCCATAAATTT
The DNA here is from genome assembly GCA_034641835.2 of Pinus albicaulis. NCBI lineage: Eukaryota > Viridiplantae > Streptophyta > Pinopsida > Pinales > Pinaceae > Pinus > Pinus albicaulis. Next base: position 516,338,345 of record CM076577.1, on the reverse strand, counting down.
AATGTCTAAAAACTTTGTTTAAATCAGGGGAGCAGCACTACCGACGAGGCAAATAACCCAGTTTTAGAGCCAGATGTAGATGATCCTCACGTGCAACCTGATCATTGTAGTGGGGACCAGGCCGACAATGCTACTATCAGTGAGGGCCGTGATGGTAATTAATTTCCACTTATAATTTTTTCTAATTATACCTTGATGGTTGTCCTTATAACATTTTTTTTTTAAATGACAGAGAATGTTTCCCTTGAGGATCTTACCACCAGAGAGGAAGACAGGGCAACAGTCCCAACGGCGACAACTGGTGCACCAGGTAAATAATCTCATTGAAATTTTTTTTATTAATATTACCGAACTAGTTCAATGATATTTAAAAACTGATAATTAAAATTTAATATTATCTGTTTTTGGAGGCGATGCCCCGTCACTGGATGAGACCAGACATCGTGACAATGCAACTAGGTCAGCGGCGACAACTGGTGCACCAGGTAAATAATCTCATTGCAATTTTTTTTGTTAATATTACCGAACTAGTTCAATGATATTTAAAAACTGACAATTAAAATTTAATATTATCTGTTTTTGTAGGCGATGCCCCGTCACTGGATGAGACCAGACATCGTGACTACGTAACTAGGTCAGCGGCGACAACTGGTGCACCAGGTAAATAATCTCATTGCATTTTTTTTTTATTAATATTACCGAACTAGTTCAATGATATTTAAAAACTGACAATTAAAATTTAATATTATCTGTTTTTGTAGGCGATGCCCCGTCACTGGATGAGACCAGACATCGTGACTACGCAACTAGGTCAGCAGTGCGGGTCGAAAGGCACGAAACAGGAGCAGAGCATGATGATATTGATGATTTAATTAGGAGCTTTAAAAATAGGAAGAAGAAAAAGAAAATTTGATAATGTAAAATATTGTATTATTATAAGACAAACGTTACCATACTTGGAACGTTTTTTGCATTATATAAAAAACTCATTTATCATACTATTTTTATGTCAAGCATTAATTTCAATGTTTCCTTGCGTACTTTTTGTTGAATTTTTTTTTATTAGTTATTGAATATTTTTTTTTATGCTCATGAAAGTAAAAAATGAAATATAGATTGGGTATTGGGGAATTGAGAGTGATGTGAGGGGGGAGGAGGGGCCATAAGAGCTTCCACCTTCACGTGGTTGGCCCTGTTTAGTAGAGAATAATTTATTGGAGCGATTTAATCTTGGAGCAAACCTCCCTCGATCCAGCGTAGCAACAAAAAAGTCCTTGTTGACTTAGTTGCTACTCTTTCAGATCGTGGGAGGCTTGTTCCAAGTTCATGCGACTCCAATAAATTGTTCTTGAAACGAAGAGGAGCTTATTCAGGTATGTTTTGACATTTTCAACTTATGTTCTAACATTATCATAAGAATGCATCTTAGAGTAAAAAATACTACATCAATTACTTGTATTTATTGTATAGATAATGATGGATTTTGATTGACTTGGCAGTGCAGGTACAAATCCTCTTGCATCATGAGAAATACAACTTGTCAACCAGGGTCATGTCCATGATATTTTTGCTTGTGCGCTTGACCAGGTTCGTAATGTCACATTTTGTAAGTTCCTTTACAGTTCATAATTCAATATTAAGCTTGTTCATGATTATTATCTAGGTTTTTGTATGTGTTTTTTCATCTATTTGATTGTAAGCAACTCTGCATGTTTCCTGTTGTTCACTATGATTTCTCCCATTACCACTCCCGGGATGAATCCGAATTTATTGTTACATAGGTTACTTTATTGTTACTATGATTTCTCCATTTACGATTTCATAGGTTACATCATGTAAAGTTGTCAATCTCGGGTTGGTGATGAGCTTTAGTTCTCCAGATTTGGGGCTTTTCTGATATTTTCTCCCTCATGTCATTCCTGCATCACCTCGTTGTTTTAGCATGCCAATTGTCTACCACTTGTACCAATTGGCACATGTCAATCTCTGAGTGGTGCCACATTTCACCTATTTTCAGTGAGAGTTTAGGGTTTCTCTAACATAGCTTCAGAAATCCGATTTAGTGCCTACTTGAATATCGTCACATAATACTCATGGTTTGGATTGATGAGCATGTTATGAATGGTTGGTTGATTCATAAGAACCACTCATATAGTCATCTTGAGATATTTCAGAAGTTTTCTCGGGTTTTCTTTTTCACCGTTTCTAGTGGGTGGGATGGTGTGGGGTGATCCATCAATACTGGTGCTCTTGTAGTAGGGAATTTGTTTTTGGCGATATAAAGGAGCATTTGATGTAGATATCCCATTGGATGCATTTATATATGGGCACGAGAGGTCAAGAATTTAAATTAAAAATATGCAACCTCTAGCATGGCAACCTGAAGGCTGCGAGAGGCACTGGTTAAAGATTGTTTTGTGGTGGCCTTAATATAGTCGTGATTTCTTTCTATTATCTTAATGAAAATATATAGTCCGGTCTCATTAAAATGAGGATTGTGGTTGTATTTCTCTTTGGTTTTTTCTCTCTTAATGCTCCAGAAGTTGCCAAAAGTTGCAATAGTTGTTTAGTTTGCCTGTTACAACTTAAAAGTGGTTTTTAGCAATGGGAGTCATGTTTTTTAAGGTTCATACTAATATGAAGATCTTGTAATTCTATATTCAGCATAAGAGAAGATGGCCTCTACTTTGGGCGGTATGACAACAATTGCCACATCTACCTCATTGGGTAGCAATGGAAAGGGGAAGAAGTTGGGTGCAATGTTTGATAATTATGGCAGACAATTGTCTTCTCTTTCAGTTTTTTCACCCATTTCCTTTAATCGCTCAAGCAGAAGAGGGACTCTGAGATTATGCGACAGAGAGAAGGTAGTTAATATAAGAGCTATGGAAAAGGAGTTGTACTTCAACAAGGATGGCTCAGTGACAAAAAAATTGCAGGTCAGAGAAAAAATTATGTTTAAAGGAAGGTCACCTGCACGTGAAACTTCATTGCGGTGGATCTTTCCTTTTCCACTTATATTCGATTTTAATGTGTTATTTTAATTTTTCATGGAGGGTTGTTTTGGCATATGGTCTGGCATTCAATTGCACACTTACTGAAAGCATTGTCAATTTTTCTTGCAGGCGGTGTGAACAAACTTGCTGATCTTGTTGGAGTCACCCTTGGGGCGAAGGGAAAAATGTTGTCTTGGAGAGAAAGCATGGTTCTCCGAAAATAGTTAATGATGGTGTGATAGTAGCTAAGGAGGTAATTTGTAGATGTGTGCTCTGGTTTTATTTTTAACGTTGTATTAGTTCCCCCTCTTAAATGTCTTAGATTTGGTAGGCATAATTTGAAAACTCAAAGGTGAAAGGAAACATATTTGTTACCTAGTGGTCTACTTGGCCTACGGACTAGCCACATTAGAGTAATGCATAAATATTTTCACAACAATAAAAGGAAAGGGTTATGGCTGAGTCAAATTTTATTGTTATTGACAGTGTAATGAAATGTATCTCAATGCTATGGTTTTGGCCTTTTTATTGGTTGAATTAGAGGACCCAGTTGAAAATATTAGGGCCAAGTTGGTAAGGCAAGCTGCGGCAAAGACAAATGATTTAGCTGGGGATGGAACCACAACATCTATTGTTCTTGCACATGTTGGAATATTGAAAAATTCCAGAACAATGAATGGAGAATAAATCTCCCTTCTTTTAACACAGAGAAAATAAAAATTTCTTTGATAGGAGACAAAGTTTCAATACTTTGAAAACAAACTTCTATTCCCTTCAATAACTCAAAAAAAAACTATTACACTTCTTCCTCACTGAGAGGGATTACAAAATTATGACTGCTACAAAACGCAATGCATAAAACCAACTCACTGTTTGTTCAAAACAAACATACTCTGTCTCTAAAACACTCTGCTGTGTTTTTCCCTTTCGCACTGCTGTGCATACACACTTAAAAAGTTACACTCGGTCTTTCACTTTTTACACACTGCTGTGTAATAAAAAATTTACGTACTGTCTATAAAAAAAACTACCAAGCTTTTTCGACCTTTTTATTTTTATATGCCGTAACATATAAAAAATATTATAATAAACCCTCTTTTAAAAAAAATAAAATTAAAACTAAATTCTATGGCCCACCTTTCATTTCGCATATGATATATATATATAACATATGTTTAAAACATATGTATATATTAAAGCATACATAAAATTAAATTATCAAAACATTAAAGAACCCTTTCCGTCGAACTTCAAAAGTCTGAATAGATTGAATTTCAAACCAAATTCGCGTTCCAAAATGGGATGTTGACGTCTGCCTAATTTGTAACACGAATTCTCAATCTAATGTGCCTTATAAAAAATTCGGGTCCGATTTTCAGGTTTTCAAATTCCCTTCAATTTCATGTGATCCAATATTAATTCTCCACGTGTCCTACTTTTGAATTTACAAAAATGGGGGGTAAATTTCTATTTGTTTAATTTCTGGTTGGTGAATTGTGTTAATGTTGGTTGTTGTGTTTAAATACAATCCTGTACAGAAATATGGCTGCGGCCGTCTACAAAAAAAACTTGCAGGAATTTTAAATGCTGAATTAAATTTCTGGATTATGTGGAAGTTCAAAGAGTGACATAATCCCTTCCCCGCAACTAATTTATAAGATAGTGGAAAGTATGGTGAGAAGAAAATGGTGGGATTTACAATCAACCATATTCACTTTGAAAACAATGGGGAATTAAGAGACCATTATACCTAACAAGTCCTTATAAATATTGAAGCCGAGGCACAAATACATGACAACAACCTTTATACGAGAATTATTTTATTTGAGTAAGGGAATAGTAGTTGTAACTTAAGGTTGCAACAATGGTTCCATAAAACAATTACTTGTATCTGACTGCAGTAACTATGGATTAAATTTGCAACAACTGTGGCTTGAGGTTGCAGAAGTTGTGACTTGGGGATGCAACATTTGCGACTTAGAATAAAACACATTATATATATATATATATATATATATATTAAGAGATTATTATACCTGAAAAATACTTGTCAATATTGAAGTTGAGGCATCGATACACGGTAACAATCTTTATACGGGAATTATTTTATTTGAATAAGGGAACAATAGCTGTAACTTAAGGTTGTAACAATGGTTCCATAGAACATTTGCTTGTATCTATTTGCAGTAACTATGCGTTAAAGTTGCGCCAACTATGGCTTGAGGTTGTAGGAGTTGTGGCTTGGGGATACGATATCCGCGACTTAGAATAAAACATATTATATATGAAAGAAAGTATATATATTAAGAGATCATTATACGTAACAAGTCCTTGTAAATATTGAAGTTTAAGCATAGAGACATGACAACAACCTTTATATGAGAATTATTTTATTTGAGTAATGGAACAACAACAGTAACTTAAGGTTGCAACAATGGTTACATAAAACTATTGCTTGTATCTAGTTGTAGTAATTGGGTGTTAAAGTTACAGTAGCTATGCCTATGACTTAGAATAAAACAAATTATATATAAAATAATATATATATATATATATATATATATATATATATATATATATATAGAGAGAGAGAGAGAGAGAGAGAGAGAGAGAGAGAGAGAGAGAGAGAGAGACTAGAAAATATATTACAACAATATTTATTTAACTAGTATGTTAAAAAAATAAAATTTACCCAGTCGCAGGTGTGGGGGCATCTGGAAAGGTATGGACACCAATCCATTTAGAATATACATGGCATCAACACCCAAATCCATGATTAGTTTTTGAATATGGAAGATGAAAAACAAGAGATACATGCCTAAACAAATTAAGAAATGCTACTATTTTGATCACTCACACATTTACATATGCTATTGTCTACACACCTTCTATTGGTGGACGATGTTATCCTATTTCTTGCAAGATATAGTAGATAGGACTAGTATGTGAAGACTCATTAGAGCTCTAAAATCATTTTGGGTTTCATTTGGAATATAAGTAAACCTACTCAAGTCTACCATCAATTTCAATGATTTGGAAGATATGTTAGAAAAAACAATCAACCAAGTGCACCCATTTCAAATAATTGGGATTTATGTTAAGATTTAATGACTATAGGTATGGAGATTGGTTCTTTCCATATCAAAAAGTGGGAAAAATAATCACAATATGGTTATCCTTGGGTGGCACATTAACCTTAGTAGTGTCCATACCAAGATATTGGCATTCCCTAGCTTATATTCTTGTTGGTATCTTGGGAAATATTAGAAAAAATGCTTTCATTTTATCTAGAAGGAAAGGAAAAGCAAAGGAGGCATCCCTATAGTAAAATGGAAATGGATTTCCAAGCCAAAAATCACATGATTCATTGGATACTAAAGAATATTCATCATTTTTGGAAAGCATTATTTTCCAAGAGTCTTTGGAGAATCATAAAACATTTAGGCTTGTGGCAGGATGTAATAAAATCAAAGTAAATAGGCAAAATTTCATATAAGGATAAATTTTACAAAATTTCCAACAGTTTTTCCCACCATTTATCTTCTGGTATTCTGGTCCGTTGAAATTTTCTCAATGTTTCATCAGCCTCAGTATATCTAAAAAAGGTAGGCTGAATTGGAAACAAATGCTTTACTTCATGCTCAAGATAAAATAAATTTTCCAATCTGTCATGAATATTTTTTCCTGTTGGCAATGCTGCTTCTGATGTACTGGTTGAAGAATTGGCCTGATTGTCAGCATACTTTTCCAATTTTTCAACATAGCTTTCAAGGTCCATTAGTTTATCCTCTGAAACTATAGGACTAAGCAATCCTTTTTTCAACAAAATATCAAATCTTTCTCTGAAGGCAATGATTTCTTCTTGCATATCTGAGCACCTTCGTTCTAGATTTTGCATAAGGGTTCTCTTAGTAAAAACTCTTTTTATTTCCAAAATTGTTCCGGTCCTGTCCTGAATACCAAGTTCTGCAAGTTGGTGTCTGGTTTGAGTGTTTAGAAACTGTATGAGTTGATTGGCTTCCTTAGGCCTATTTCCCAATTCTTCTCTTGTACTTTGAACTTCTTCTATAGCCAATTTGACTAAATCATTCTGTTCATACATAATCTGAATTGAAGACCAGACATCCTTTATTGATTGGATAATGTTTTCCCAAAAAATTTCATTTATTTCCTTTAAAGGTTTCTCCAATGTGAGATCCTTTTCCAATGCTTTAACCAATTTTTCTAATCTTTTGACCTCTCTTGTTTTATCAGCAACACTCATTTTTGAGAGATCATATCTTTGTTCTAAATTAATAAGCTGTAACTTTGTGTGCTGGATTTCTGTTACTTCAAGTTTCAATTCATTCATTGACTTTATTAATTCTTCAGAACTCAAGTTCGAAGTATTTACCTGTGATAGCTTTCTTGGCTGACCTGTTGTGGATGTACCTGTACCTGTAATTGCCTTTGTTGTTGATGCTGGAATAGTAGACTGCTTGTTTTCTAATGCTTGTTCAAGCTCTTTTTCTGTTTCATTTAGTTGCTCATTCAGTTTCAAAAGAAAGTCCATCATTTCTTCTTCAGAATTTTTCTTTATCATCTCTTCAGTTTGTGGATGTCTTGAAGATGGAAATTTCAACTGCTTTCTCAAAGCTACAATATCATCATATTTTTTCTTGATTAGGGCCTCTATACCTTTGACATCTTTAGGATTGTGACCCAATCCAATGATTATTTCCTCCAATGTCTTTATCCTGTTGTCTTTGGCCTGAGAAGAGGCTTTTTCAAGTTGCAATTGTGCATTAGTGTTCTCCAAAGAATCCTGCAACTTCTGAGTTGCCATTGCTTTATCGGTCAGAGTAGAATAGATCATTTCACCAGTCTGCTTATGTAACTCAATCTGATCTAAAGGATGAATATCCTTTGCTAAGACTTCAAAATTTGTTCTAATATAATCTACAGCTGTTTGAGGCTGCTGCACTTTTGGTTTGAAGTGACTCATTATCATTTTGCCTTGCTGAATGTCATAAGATGACATCAATCTTTCTTGATTCTTAGGAGCCATCTTCAAATACTGATTGTAAAACTGGAGTCTTAGTGGATCATTCCTGGCTTTTATATTGATAAAGGTTTTCTTTATATCTCCTGCATCTTTAACTGGTGGTTTGAAAGAAGATATTTCAACACTCTGTTGCTTTTGCAACTCTTTTCTCTGTAAAGTAGTGGATGCCCCACTGACTGTACCTGTTTGTTGACTATCCAAATCTTCTCTCTAGCTATCAGGAATTTCCTGAACAAAATCTACTTCTGGAAGAGGATTTAATTTTTGTCTTTTAACATGAGGCTGTTATGAAGATCCACCAACAGGGGTAGCAACTTCAACATCTCTCTTCTTTCCTTTTTCTATATTGATAGGAGTTTGTAAAATTGAAATTTCTGGCTCATTGATTTGAATAGGAGGAATTTGTACTTGACCTTGTTCTTTAGAAGTCTCAGGTTGCTCTGTCATTGTGAATTTTTCAAATACTTGTATGTCAGGCTCCTTTTCTTTTCCTTTAGATTGTACTGTGGCCAATGCACTGATCTCCTGTAAATTTTGCTGAGAAGTCACTGCAGAAGAAGGACCAATACCTGGTATCTGCACCTATCCAAAAGAGTCTAGCTCAAGTATTTTCTCAAGGTATTTCATTAAATTTTCAACATTGACCTGCTCACTATCCTGTTCTACCAATGTTCCTTCCATCCATTCATCCATATTGGCATATTGTTCAATTTCTGGAATTTTGTGATGAATGTATGGTGATAGTTTATTTTTCATTCTTCTATCACAGATAAAGCTATTTGGGTCATAAGGCACCCAATAATTTTTTTTTGTAATCTGAGATATTCTTCTAAGATTCTTTCTGCTTCCTTTCTAGCATCTCTAGAGTTACAAACAAAGGGACCTAATTGACTTTTGATCCCGAGTTGAGCCTTTTTCTTTGCATTGCAGAAATGAACTATATCTGAGTTAATCATCTGCCTGAAATACTCTAGTGCAAAGAGTCTCATGGGGACATATTTGGGCAACTTAAATGGGCACAATTCACATCCATATATTCTGATCTCAGTGTGATTTTGATACAAGTACCAGTCACCTACCCTATATTGTTTTGAGAGCTGTAGAATTTTATTGATTTCATTATTGACTCTAGGAGGGGAAACTCCTATTAACAAAGTGGTTGCAGGGTGTACAAATAGGTCAATAAACTCATTATAGGAGTAAGGAGAATCAGAGGAATTATGGGTGATGGCAGACCAAAATATCACAGACCTAGGATTTCCTTTGGTATCAAGTTTCTGAACATGGAAAGGGAAAATTTCTGATTGGTAATAAATCATGAGATGATATATAATAGAAGAATATTTGAACACTTTTTCATTCTCAAATCTCATGAACTGATCATGGATTTTATCAGCAATGTAGGATGAAAAATCATACTTGACAGCAGGGGACTGTCCAGGGGTAAATATAGACAACAATACTAGGGTTAATTGATCAACATATTCACTAGTATTGAAACCCATGATAAAGGATATCATATTCAGAATAAGCCTGCCCACATCGGTGAAAAAAGTATAACCATAGGGGGGAGGGCCTTTGGGCTGATGCTCTGGTAACATGAAGGTTTGAAAAATGCGATTTAACTCTTCATGGGACAAATTGGCAGACTTTTCAAGTAATTCTCCCATGGACAGGGGAGTGAGGGCTTGACCAGGTTGAAATTGCAGCATTTCATTTATCGACTGAGTAGTGATTGGGAAAAGGATGTTCTGACTCAGGGACAAAACTGCTCTTTAATTGGGGTCATAGTTTGCATGGCAGTAATGAATTAACTCAGGAAAAATATGGACTGAGGGGAGAAGATACATGGGGAGATTGGATTCCCATAATCCAATAATATCAGAACCATTTATAAAGTTATCTCTGCAGCGGCAAAAGGTTTGAAGAGGATTATCACTAAGAACGAGGTCTTTAATTTGAAAATCTCTATCTGCTAGGGGCAGATAGTCTAAATATCTGTGAGGGGCATTCAAAGGTGCGACGTTCAGAGCCACTGGAACCTCCATTTCTGGTTCTTGTGGATTCAGAAATGAATTTCGGGTTTTTGTGAAGAACAAACACAATTACAAGTTTTGGGAATGCAATTTACAATTCTAGGGATTGAACAAGACCAAATTGAACTCTGTTTCTGTCTTTCGTGTGGAATTTAAAACAAAAGCTAGGATTTCACAGAGTTTTAACAGGAATTGGGGTAAATACCTGTTTTTTGGGAGATGAACAGTGATTAAACAGGTACAGGCTATGGCGTACGAACTCTGGATTACTGGTATGCAATTGTCTTCAGCAAAATACAGTTGATGGCGCTTGACAGTTTGTTTTTGAAATTCTCTGCATGAGACTTTGGTCATTCACAGAATAATGAAAATGACGCGGGAAAAATTGTTTTATTCACAAAGTCCAAAGGGTGACGGGGTTTTATTTATTTATTTAATGGATGACGTCAGCAGGTACGGAGGATGAGTCATGGGAGGCAAGCGGTAAGCAGTTTCCATCACACCGCTTTTGGGGAAAAGTGGTTTTGGGTGGAGGGCGAGCGATTCCATAGAATGATTGACGCGTGGCATGGCACTGTTTGAAAACCGCCGGGCCATCGCGCGTTATTGTTCGGACGCGGATGGCTAGCGATATCATTAATAACCGTTGATCTCAGATGGGTTGATCGAACGACGATGGGGACGTGGAAGTGACGGGGATTTAATATGGAGGGCCCGACGCAATTAAACGTTAATTAATCTCATTGGGGGGAATCTGATTGGCGGAGTTAATTAATTGTGAGGATTAATCAATTTGTTTATAAAAATGCAGGAAAGTGATCGAGAAATGATTTAACCAAGGTTAGCGGTTAAGGGAGGTATTGGGGATTTTACAAAGGGTTTATAGTTTTAACCTTGGAAAAGGGAGTCGGGGGATTAAAATACACAGGGGAAGAATTATTTTTGTATTAAAACACGTAATAAAACATGTTTTAATTATTTTTTCAATATACTTTTATTATATGATAATTAAATTAGATTAATCTAATTACCATAGGGGGCGGAATTTAATATTACGATATATTTAGCCGAAGGGGGCATAAAGTGGGTTTTTTATTTAAACATGTGGGAATAAATAACTTTGGCTAAAATTTATTAATGGGTTTTTGGGGATATTATATAAAAAGGAGTTATATATAATAGGAGAAAGTTATTTTTGTAAGGATTTAATACATAAAATCAATGTTAATATGACAAAGGGACAATGTAAACTCAAAATACATTAATATAACTAAGAAAGTGAAGATTTAAAAGCAAATTGCATTATAATCACTTCATCACTTAGACTTGGAATAAAATGTGATTTTGAGGTTTTTTTATGAAATAATGCATAATTTTCCTAAGTAAAATGGGATTTTACTTAGGAAAAGATGTTTAGAAATGAGTGAATGTTATGAAGAATGACTTCAAGTACTTAGGCTTTTCCAATTATTGGGTCGAGGGTCCGGTCCCTCCAAAAGTCAAGGAAATGCCTTGAGCCCCTCTAATTTTCAAATACCTTAGTACTTAGGGGAAATTAGTGAAATCTTTAGGGGAAGATGAGAAGGGAAGTTAATAACTTTGACTTTGCTTTGTTTTGAATTTCTTCCAGTATAGTGTCTGCCTTTTCACTTTGTGATGAAAGTAAATATTAACACATTTAGAGTCATTGTCCATCACATGCAATTCTGCAACATCATCTACCTACCCTACCTACTTTACTCTACCATTTTTTCTTCTTTATTAGGGTGCACTTAGACTGGAAAACCCTTATCACACTTTATTTTCTTTTACATGTAGAAATCTATCTAAGTCTAACCTTATTACATCCAAGGGATCAGATTAAGCTATTGAGCTCTTTTTATTTACTCTACCTATTTACTTATCTGCCAAGATTAAACAGTTTGGTCAGATTTTATTCTCTATCTCTAAAACATGAAATTGAAAGATGAAATAGCCAAGCTTAAACTGTTTGACTATTCATAAATTGTGGCATAGGATACAATTTGCACACAATTTTATTTATTACATAAGAGCAAAAAGTAGTGGCATTTAGACTTGCACACTTTCCTTGGCCTTTCTTTTGGTGGGGTTCATTTTCTTTTACTTTTTTGGCCATTTTTATTCTTTTTACCCTTTGATTTTTCTTTTAGGGTATACCCTCTTTAAATTCTTTAAATTTTTTTGATTTTTTGATAATATGAAAAACCTTTGCAACAAGAAAAGGTATGAACATATTACATAGCCCATCAAGTTAATCATTAAATATGACACCTATTGGTATAGGAGTCTAACACTGGCTCCACTTGGGGATGGCTTTTCCTGGTGAAAAGTCAAGAACAACAGGTCAGTTGTCCTCATCCATTGACCTTGGTGAACCTGTAAATGTCTTCTGTCTTCTGCAAACTGAAATCTGATCTAAAACTAAAACAACACACAAAATTTTTCAAACCAACTTAATGAAAAACTAGCTGAAAATTGAAAACTAAAAAAAAAATGCTCAAAATTCTAAGCTTATTGGCACTCATCTACCTACTCAATCTACTAAAAATCTTATTGAATCAGGTAATACAAAAATTCCAATGAAGCCAATCAAGTAGCTGTAACAATAAATGGATAACTTGATTGCTTGTGATCAAAATTGGAAGTATATTATGATCATGTGCCTTTATAGTAAATGATATGATGTGTAAAGGCCACTTTTGATGTATTTGATCCTTATAGAGAAAACATGTTTGCAGATTTGGGCTAAAAATATTCTCCATATAATCTGATATAGGATCAATAAAATTATGATGTATGTTATTTACTTCTACGCCTTCAATGACTGGTTGCTCAGTTGTATTTTGAATATTAAGCCTTGAAACTATTTCTTCTATCTTGTGTTTGAAAGAATA